>MU223225.1:9030132-9041048 GCA_018584345.1 Thuja plicata
GTAAGCAAGCCCATAAGGTTTGTATTTTTTTCCTTTTCTATTTTGAGCCTTTGGGCCTCTTTTTCATAACGGGCCTCCATTGCCCTAGCTGCCTCCTTCAACAGGTCCACCTCGCCCTGTTTTCCCCTCTTCCCCAGTGATACCTCTGCAATGTTATAATCTCTGGGCTTTGTGGTTGCTTCATCGGCGTCTAGGTGAGGTTTCACCACAATGGCAACTATTTCTCCGCCCGGCCCGGTTCGAAGAGAATGAACCGTTCGGGCTTTCTTGGCCTTTGGTGGGGCCTGGACCTGAGCCATCATTTCAGCCAGGGAGAGAGGAGTTCCAAGAGTGGACGGAGCCTTTCTTTTCCTGCTCTCTACTAACCACTGAGGTGGTAGGGGTGGCTTATTTTTCAAATTCTATTCTCTCAGCTCTTCTCCCGTACCCTGCGGCTGCTGCTCCTTAGTGGTGTGGGTCCCATCCATCCCTTTGCCTGTGTCTTCTCCTTTATCGGTAATATCTTCCCCAGCAACATCCATCTCCTCAGCCTTGTCCTTTTTTTCTATTTCTTTGTCTGGACTTATGTTGGCTTCCTCAGGGATTTCCTCTTCATGTTGCTCCTCTTGTTGCTCGGCATCTACCGCCGGGGTTTCTTCTTCTGTTGGCACATCCTTTGGCAATAGTGGAGGCACTGGGCCGAGATTCAAATTATGGGCCATGGTAATTACTTGCCCAAAGGTCACTCCTAGGAGTGGCACTTGAAACGTAGCGGCTAGGGTTAGGGTTATTCCTATAGGTCTGGTTCCCCCAACAGATACCGTTTGTTCATTCTGCCTTTCTTGGTCTGCCCCCAGATTTTGTATCTCCGGAGCCTCAAAGACAATCCCCGGCTCTTCTTCCCTTTCCTCTATCTATTCCTCCTGCTCCTGTGCAGGCTCTTGTTCTGCAGCTTCCTATTCCATAGCTGGGACTTCTGCCTCTATTTATCTGGTGTCCCCCTGCAAGTTCCCGAACTCGTGGGTTGCAAAGACATCATCAAATTCCTCCTGCGAGGGAGGAATGGCTGGAACCTCAGCAGGCTCTGTTTCTCTTTCTGGTTCCAGGGAACTGGAAGAGAGGATCTCTACTTGTGGGGTCTGGGACGTACCCAACCTCGGCTCTGCCTTAGGCTTTTGGTTAAGCCTCTTCTTCCTTCAGGTAACTAAGGGTGGCCCCGCATCCCTTAGTGTTTCTTGTTCTATTGGATCCACCCCCGTCGCCTTTACCATTAAGGCTGCTAATGATGGGGAGGAAGGGGGACGAATTGGCCCGGCCATGAGCACTAGAGTGGCCAGCCATTTGATTAACTTCTCCCTCATTTATTGGGAGGTTGTCATTGATTTCTTTATTTGTTCTTTTATGTGGACTTCTTGCACAGGAGGGGTTGTATCTATTCTTTTTCCTTTATCCACTCCCTGCGAAGAAGTCCCGGCCCCGGAAGTTAATTTTGGTACTGGCTTGGCTTCTCGATAGGTACTTTTAGGGCACACCTTCTTGACGTATGCGTGACTTCACTTGACCACCTCTCAGGTGAAGTCCTCAATTGTTGGCCCTTCCTGGGCATCCCAATTTACCAGTGGGATGGTCATTGTATCGATCCCCTTTTCTTTGTACTGGGGATCGATCGTGGGGTTGGCATCTGAGAAGTCTTTCGGGAACCTCTGGAGCTTCAACCTTTCCATCATGCCTACCATCATCCTGACATAGTGCCAGCTCCGCACCTCCATGTCATCCAGGCAAACTTCCCAGAAATTCTCCATGTGGTAGTGATGAGGCTCTGAAGCCCGAGGAAGTGCCGCTGCAATCTTGTCATGTGGAACAAAATTTTTCCTCGCCAAGTAGAATTCTTCCAAGTTGTAGCTTTTAAGCTCGTTATCCACCTCTTTTGTGGCGGCCAGGCTGCATGAGTAGTTCCCACAGGTGATTGGGAATGAAATATTGGTTACCTTCTTTAAGGAAAAGAGTGCATGCAACTCCATTATCTGCCTGCAGTATTCCAAGAGAACGATCCTATCCCCATAGTGTTTGGTCTACAAGTAGGGTTTCCCAGAGAAGCCGGTGACCCTAATATAAGTGTGTTGTTGGAATTGGATGTAATAATGTCCATAGCTCTAGACAAAATTTATTGCCTCTGTGGATAGGTGGTATCCTACGTCCCGGGTGGGTGTGAGCAGGTGATAGTAAATGAACGCATCCTTTACTCGAAAAAAACTTGAGAAGCTGGCCTCCCATTGAACCTGCGAGAAATGGTCCCATGGTGCCTTTTGTCCCAGGCCAATCTCGAGTATGCTGTCTATAAGTATCCCATGCGTGTGGGGCCTCTACTGTGCAAGGGCCCAGAAAACATAAGAAGTCATGTAAAATTTCTTTTTCCTGGCCAGTTGGAGGAACTGGGAGTCGACGTGGTTCAAAATTATATCTGCCCAGTTGAAGTATCCTCATTTGGTGGAGATGTTGAGGAGGAATTAATATATCCATTTAGCGAATTCCTGGGTAGAGGGCTGCCCAAAGACTTGGGCCAATGCTATCATTCCCATCTGAATGCTCTCTTTGAACTCAGACCTGGGAATTTCTATCTTCATCCTCTTAGGGTCCCTCTACGGGACCTTGAGCTAGTGAACGTTCATGTATATCCAGGCGGCCTCCTCCAACTGCGTGAATTGGGCCAAGGTATCTTCCCTTGTAACCATAGAAGCCTTGTCGAATTGAGGGATCCCTAGACCCGCCTGGAATGTGTCAAGGTCAAGGGATACCAGAGGAGTAGGGTACCCGGTGGGTTTTGCAGCTGCGAGCATAACAGCCCAAATAGAAGAGTTGTAATTGGCAACCAACATCAGAATAAGCTCCAAAGATTGTACAGAGCATGGGAAACAAGCCATCTTAAGGATCATGGAGTCCCCAACATTGATGGCAAGCTGATCTCCAACCTGTCGCTGGATGTACATCATTTTCACTGAGGCCTGCATTTCTGGCCATGTCCCGATGTTGGTGTCGGTAATGAGTTTAACCTTGGACTTGATCTTTGAGCCCATGATAACATTGTCTTGTATAAACTTCATGGTTAGGGGCAAATTATCCTTCGCCCTTTCCATTTTGGATTTAACAGCCTCTCTGGTAGCCGTCGGGGAAGGTAGCTCTGGACTTCTGGGTGGAGAGGATGTAGATGCTTCAGACATGTTTAGAAGTGTACTCTAAAAACCTACAAGGCAAAGTGACCGTCAGAACATATTAACAAATAAATACTCCAGGGTCTGGAGATCTTACCACCGTGATGCCTGCTTTTTCTGAAAAGTTAGTTTCATTCAAAAAAAACCCGAAAAGCACACGCATTACATGAACTTAAGATTGACTGAACATTCGGGTTCAGGAATTTTGTTGCATTTGGTAAGGACACGAGATGGGTGATGGTAGGTGACCCGGAGCTTGGAGAAGTAACCATTGGTGAGGACGTGTAAAAAGGCAAACCGTTAAGCCCAGGTGGGTGCCACGTATATAGGTAATAAATAGGAGTTATGATGATAACGGTGGAGCCAACTATTTGAATGCATGAAAAGTGAAGGCCACTTGGATGGATTTAAATGCACGCATGGGACATAAATGAGGTCCTGGCTATTTTTATAGAGGAGAGAGAAAACCCCCTATTTGAAACCAGCCGAGAGTCAAGTTTCAAACAAGTGGTTTATGCTCTGAAACAAACTTACGAGCAAAAAACCAGTGACACAGGCAACTTGACCATCTTGCTAAGCTATCTGGAAGGATATACATAAGATATACATAGGAGCCGAGGGATATATACATAGGGAATGGAAGGATATACAACAAATATACACAAGAATTTACACATATACACCGTGGAACGACATCCACAGGAAACCAGGCCAAGCACAAAATATATATAGCTTTCTACATTATTTACAAGCCAACCACACCTGCGTAGAGGGAAGACAATCCTCTGATAGAGCCAACCCACCAACGGGTGGAAAAACCAGAAAGAGAAGATGAACAGAACTGAAAGAAAACAAAAATAGAGAGGGAACACACCAGACAGACAAAAACTGGTAGGAAAAGAGACACCAACCTGAGAATGCTGAAAGGAGAAGGAAAGAAGTCACCACGGAAGCCCTGCAACAGCTACAGCTGCCAAATGATCACAAACCGCCACTACGAAGCACTCACAATCGCTTGAAAAGGATGGAAGTATTTAGCATTGATTATCATTAATTCTCTACAAATCACTCTGAAATCGCTCTGAGTGCGTGAGTGTTTTAATCACGGTAAATGTGAAAGTGACAGATAACTTATAGTTATACCCACGGTAAAAAGGCAATCCACCTCCTTCCAGAAATCTCCAGACAAACAAACCTCCAGACCCCGGGCCCAGGGATTTCCCGCGACGATCACCTTAAGAACATCATGGCGAAGAATCTCAGAGTTTGGAGTCTGGCTCCTGACAAAGAACAACCTCCGGGACCAGGGTCTTGGAGATGAGAAACCGACCAAACAAAACATGACAATGGGGAAGAAATCCCCAGAGAAAGAAAATGAAAGGAGAAGGACAAGGCAAGAACCACAAGAAAAAACAACAACAAAAAAAAAGGGGGGGGGACCCAAAATTTTGCACACAAAATGTGGGGACGGGGATGCAGGGGATAAAAAATGGCGACTATCTGGGACAAATGCCTTAGCACATTTAAGAACTACAGAATCTCTGGTTATTAAAACTAGAACAAGCCATTTCCTGAAGCATCTGACAGGCAAAGAGAAACATATCTGAGAGAATCTAACCACACGGGATCTAGTCCATAGCCATTCATCAATGATTTCATGTGTGCTTTGGAAGGAGCTCAAGCCGATGACCTCTGGGAGGAGTAGAGAAAAGGCACTAATTACATTGAACCAGTCATCAATTTTCTTGTTTCTCCCAGAGACCGGAGTTTCATCCCGCTTTCCTTTTCTTATTATTTTGTTTGTTTCTAGGTGGGAAGGCGATACTTCTTTCACCATTAAACTTAAGCTTAGCTAATTTCAATGGTGGTACTTCTTTCACCTGTCCACCTATACTTACATGTTTGGAGAGGGGATAAAACTCCAGACCCGGAAAGAATTCCTTAAAGTTTCAGACCTGGGTCAATCAACTAGTACAACCGATCTACCCTCGGCGTGTCCGATTACTTGTTTCATATATGTACTTTTGTGTTCACTGATTACCAGACCCTCGGAGATGACACCCGATGGAGATTGCTCAAAATGTGCCACAACCTGTGAAACAACCCCAGAGACCAGGTCGGCTCCACTATGCTAAAGATAGATTCTAAATTTCACCATGCCGCAGACATCGTACCAGAGACAAGAGTTTATGCGAAGCATTCCAATTCTTACAAGACAGAACAAAATGTTGAGACCCTGAAAGAAAACCAAAAATTAAAACAAAAACCACCAAAAGAGGACTGCCCCGGAGGGCAGCCGACAAGGCTATTTACAGGATACGGTACCTCACAGCAAGGCACCCAGAAGAAATATTTACAAGCGGAAGGCTTTACATAAAATATAATTTTAGACAAACTTACCCTATTCAAAGTAGTATTTGAGAAACTGTCCATTGACGGGCAATGAGATAGGTTCTCTAGTCAGGGTGTTAAGGCGGTAAGTATTGGCCCAGATGATTTTTGAGATTAGGTATGGTCTTAGCTAGAGCTGTTAGAACTTGGTATGCTTTCCTTTCTTTTCCCGGGCCTTGTCCCACAACAAGACCAGATCTGAAATCTGAAAAGCCTTGTATTGGGCCCTACGGTCAAACCATCATTTTACCACTGTTTGATGATGCATGAAATGTTCAAGGGCTGTGTCTCACTGTTCTTCCATTCGCACTAGATTTAAGAGTCGAACCTCCACAATGTCCTCCCTGTTGCTAAATTCCTGCATAAATTGTAAAATTGGGATTTGTAAGTTAACTAGGAATACAGGGTTCTAGCCATAAACCAGATGGAACGGGGATGTCCTAGGGCGGCCTTGACATGAATGCAATCCGCCCAGAGGGCAAATTTCAAATTTTGATGCTAGTCCCGGGGATTCTATTCTAACAGGTGTTTGATCACTTCAAGTAGATTTTTATTCATTGATTCAGCAACGCCATTCCCTTGGGGATAATATTTGCTGAAAAACTTCAAATTGATCCTCTGGTTGTAGGTCCATTTGAGTAATTGCACCAAAGAAAATGCTGGACCATTGTCACATACCAAAGCAAAGGGCATTCCAAACCTTATGACAATGTTTTCTTCCAGGAATTTGATAACTACGTCTGCCGTGTTATTCTTGCACGGTATAGCCTCGAACCACTGAGTGCAGTAATCAGTAGTAGTGAGAATGTATCGATGGTTGGTAGATGAGTTAGGGTTGATTTCCCTGATGAAGTCAAATGCCCATTGGGCGAAGGGCCTAGCCTTGAAGACTGGTTGCAAAGGCATAGCTGGGTTATGCTCTCGATGTGTCGTGGTTTGGCAAGTGTGGCATTTTCTAACATGAGTGTAAACATATTTGAATATACAGGACCAATAGTATCCAGACCAAAGGATCTGATGGGCAATGGCGTTAGCTGAGCCATGCCTGGTTCCAAATTGCCTGTGAAATTCATCAATCACCTTTACAGCATAGTCTCTATCGATGCACCAAAGGTACACTCCTTCATACTTTCTGCGGTAGAGTGCAGAGTCTTTGATCATGAAGTGGGCACTTTTCATCTGTAGGGTGCAGCATTTATTGGGAGGTAATCCCTCCAGGAATTTGTTATTTAGTAGAAAATATACCAAATCAGTATACCACAGGTCTCGGGTGATGGACTCCACTGTGTAAGTTTGACATTCTATGCAGGGAGTCTCTTCTTCCATCGCTCGAATCAGTCCCTGCCCCCGGACTATCTTCATAGGCTACATTTCTAAGTCATATTCCTAGAGGATGGCCATCCATTTCCCCCATCTTTTGTCCAACTCGCTCTGCATCAGCAGAAACTTGACGGCCTAGTCTGGAATGATAGCATGTACCTTGCTCCGAAGAATATAATGCCAGAATTTCTTCACAGCGCAAACTAGAGTGAAGGCCTATTTTTCCAGTGATGAATATCAGACTTCAGCATTCTTGAAGGGGGAGCTCATGAAAGCTATTGGTCGTTCTTCCCCTTCAACCTTTTGAGTCAACACTACCACAGCAGAGTGCGGCAAACCAAAGGAGTAAATGTAAAATAGAAGGGAATAATCTGGACTAACCAGGATAGGTGCTTCCGTTATTGTCTGTTTGATATGGGCGAATGCCTGCTTTGCTTCAAGACTCCACTCAATCTTGGTATCCTTCTTCATCATCTCATTGAGTGGTTTGACTATTTCTGCGAATCCAGTGATGAACCGCCAGACGAAGTTGATCTTTTCGAAGAAGGATCGCATCTCTTTCTTGCTACCGGGCATTTGTAAGTTTAGCAATGCTTTTACTCTCTCAGGGTCGATGGCTATGCCCTTCTCAGAGATGATATGCCTGAGCAACTTCCCTTTGGTGACCCTGAATATGCACTTCTTGGGGTTGAGGGATATTCCATACCGGCGACATCTCTCGCAGATCTGAGTGAGATGGGCGAAATGGTCACACCTATCCTAGGAAAAGATGGTCAAATCATCCATGTAGATGATTATGCACCGATTCACAAGGCCCTTGAACGCAATGTCCATGGCCTTTTGAAATGTGGCCCCTACATTAATCATACCAAAGGGCATTCTCCTTTATGCAAACGTTTCCCATTTGGTGGTAAACGCTATTTTCTCCCTGTCTTCATACTTAACCATGACCTGGTTATATCCAGAGTACCCATCCAAGAATGACATCATCTGGGATCCATTCACTATCTATAACACCTCATCCAACGAAGGGAGAGGGTGATTATCTTTTTTGGAGGCCTTATTCAAGTTTTAGAAATCCACGCAAAGGTGGATCTCACCGTTCTTCTTTCTCACAGGGACTAGATTGGCAACCCATGTAGTGTGCTGGATTGGGAAGATTATCTGGGATGACAATAATTTCTCTACCACTTGACAAATCAGAGGCTCGATCAGGGGGTTGACCGGTCATTGCTTTTGCCGAAAAGGCTTAGCATCAGGTTTCAGGGGAATAGTATGAGTCATAATAGATGTGTCATATGTTTTCAAGTCTTCATAACCCCATGCAATTACATCGATGTATTCTTAGAGAACCATGAGAATCTTCTCCTTCTCCTCAGGGGAACAGGAGGTACCAATGTGGATCATCTTTTCTTCACTGGGCTAGCCGATGTTTACCTTTTCAAACTTTCCTCCCTCAGAGGAAGATGATACCTTCTCTCGAGCCTGAGGGTTCGAGTCGAATATTCATTCCAGTGAAACCATCCCCTTCGGGATGGTGTTAGTAGGTAGGTCCATTATCCCATCATCTTTTTCACCCTGTCCAGTATCATCATGGTCTCGTTCTTCCATTATCTGGTTTTCAAAGATGCCAACATTCACCATGAAGGCTAGGATATGCTGATTGTCCTCAAAAACCTGAAAGTGGGTGACATTGTCTGGAATGGACAGGGTGGGGACCATCTCAACTGAAAATCTCCGGAGTCGCGAGCCGGCCATTGGCTCAAGTGTGCTGGCAGAAATGGCGAGGGCATCCGGGACATAGTTCCGTCGCCGGGGAATGAGGTCAATGCCAAAGGCATCAAAATCTTCAATAAGGCTCCAAGCCCAATTGTGGTATGCGGCTAGTCTTTTGTTGTGGCATGTGTATTGACTCCAAACTTGTTTGACAACCAACTCTGAATCACCCAGAGCCCAGAGGCGGGTGACACCTTTCTTTAATGCAAATAAGAGTCCAAGGACCAAAGCCTCGTACTCAATGACATTATTTGTACAGTTTAACTGCAATCTATAGGATGCGAGGAAGGACTTCCCTTGTGGGTTGATTAATTCCACCCCAGCCCCGCAGCCTTGTTTGGATCGGGACCCATCAAACTTGAGGGTCCACAAGTCATTGATAATCTAGGGCTGGGGAGACTTAGGAGGAGCTCCCTCCTGAACTACTAGCATGGAGGTAGAGTTTACCTCCGGAGGTGTTTGGATTTGGGATTCCCAGGGAGACGGCACCAAAGGAGTGCATCCCGTAGGAACACTGGGCTCTGGGGAATCAGCTATATGTTCTTTATTCCGGAAGGCATCGATGTGCCGGTTAGCAACTGAAAGGCAGGGTCCACACTCAAGCTTTGAATGTTTCTAATAGTGTACTCGGCACCAAGTGCTAGATAGGAGTGTAGCAAGGGTCGTTGTGGCACATTGAAAGTCAATCTCAACTCTCATCTTTTCTTCTAGGTCCTAGGTTCTCTGCAGCACTATGGGATCCTCTCCGAGGATGAAATTGAATGTTAAGATTTCAAAGGGTCGGTACACCCCCGGGGAAGTCTCAGAGAAGAAGACCTCATTGACCCTCCCAACCTTGGTAAGGGCCTGTTTCATCCGGGGTTCACTTTCGACCCGGATCTTATTTGATTCTCCTTCCCAGGGGAGCCATAAATGGGTGAAGTCGGTCAAAAAGTATCCATTCAAGGACTTAAACCAATTCTGACTTAATAACATCCCATAAGTCTCTGGGATGTCCACCACTTGGACGTCGATTATGCTGGCTATCCTTGGGTCCTAGATAAGCTATATCCGAACGTTCTTCAATTCCCCCACCATTTTTATGGCAGTCTTATCTAGCTGGATCACTGCACCATTAGATGGGGTGGGATGGAATCTGAGCTTCTAAAAAATGGATAAGGGCATGATGTTACCCGAAGCTTCGGAGTCTACTAAGCAATTGTGTATATTTTTGCCTTGGATATTCAGGCCTAATAGGAAGGGAGGATCCTCATTGTTCCCCCTGAAGATGGCCGCGTTAGCATCTTCGAACGAGATAGTCTTGGGCGGGCAGCTGATGACTTCCGGGTTCCCCAAGAGCTTCAAAAGAGACTTCTTCTATTCGGGACAGTTTAGCAAGACCTCCATCAAGGTCATGGAGGTGGTAGTCTATTCTAACGCCTTTCTAATGTTGAATCTTCCCCCGAGAAATTGGTGATTTCCCTCGGCTAGGTCTTTTTCTTGGTTAGAGCTAGAACCTTTTGCAAGAGTGAGTCGGTCAGTCATGTTATTCCGGGGAGGAGGGGTGTCTTTATAGGAGGCGTGGGCATGTAAGCTGGTCATTTACCAACCTGACTCTGAGTATTGTATGGAGTCTGTATGTGTTAATTTTTCCCTTGTTAATCAACTACACACTTCAACATAGTCCTTCTTCACCAGGTACAAACAAGACTGAATATGAGTTATTCATCTTGCCTGCCTGTGTGATTCAACCTGTTGCCTTCTATCTAGATGGGGTTTTTAAAATTGCTCTCAGGACGAGAGTCTCACAACCATGGACCAATCTAAGAATGAAGGATTTATCATGATGAATGCAATGCAATGCAAGATTATGCTAAGAAATGAAAATATGAGAGATTAAGCTAAGATATGATTTCAATGCAATTTAGTCTAGAAATTGAAACTATTCTATTGCAATGTGAAATTACTCTATATGAGATTAGCAAGAAAATGAGACAATAATTCAGTATTCTAACAATGCAAAAGTGAGTAAAGTTTTTCAGGGGATTTGAATGAAGAATGAGAGTTCTTTTAAAGACTCTGAGAAGATCAAAATAGAAACTTTCCTGTTTTGGAATAAAACAAATAGAAAAGCTAGTTAAAAATAGAAAGCTTTATTGAAAAGAATTCAATAAATTGTTTTCTTCCTGCTTTAACTGTTTTATCTCTTTGATTTAATATTATTTTATTTGAATTTAATTGTTTTATTTCTCTTTAAAGCAC
>MU223225.1:9057292-9078425 GCA_018584345.1 Thuja plicata
CAATCTAAGAATGAAGGATTTATCATGATGAATGCAATGCAATGCAAGATTATGCTAAGAAATGAAAATATGAGAGATTAAGCTAAGACATGATTTCAATGCAATTTAGTCTAGAAATTGAAACTATTCTATTGCAATGTGAAATTACTCTATATGAGATTAGTAAAAAAATGAGACAATAATTCAGTATTCTAACAATGCAAAAGTGAGTAAAGTTTTTCAGGGGATTTGAATGAAGAATGAGAGTTCTTTTATAGACTCTGAGAAGATCAGAATAGAAACTTTCCTGTTTTGGAATAAAACAAATAGAAAAGCTAGTTAAAAATAGAAAGCTTTATTGAAAAGAATTCAATAAATTGTTTTCTTCCTGCTTTAACTATTTTATCTCTTTGATTTAATATTGTTTTATTTGAATTTAATTGTTTTATTTATCTTTAAAGCACAATTAATTCAAAGTTTCTATTTCTGAATAAAAATAAGAGTTTTGAGAGAATATCTAATTAATCAAATAAATATGACCTCATAATTGTTTTTTCTCAATTATCTGAATAATTAAATTCAATTATTGAACTGAGGATATTTATTTAATAATTTAATATTATTTAATTCCTTTTCATGTGTCTCAGCTAAAGAGGGTGAATTTAATTTAATTGAAGTGCTAGGACTTTATTAATCAAATTAATTTGATCATACGGTTTGTTTAGCCAAATAGATATTTAGGAATTAAATATGATGTATGATTAATACAGATTTAGGATTTTCTGCATTTGACACTCAGGTCTAGGAGAGTTAGTGAAAACTCAAAATTGCCTAGTACAATAGGACTTTGATGATTTAGAAGAATGACAAATGCAACAAAATTGGTTAGGGTTGCAAGGTGCCAATTTTGGGGTGTTACAAAGTCCGTGGGTTGGTGAAGGCATTGGCCTCAAAGGGTGGGATAGATTCATCAAAGAATCCTTGCAATTCAGATTCCTCTTCATCTTCCCTGGAAGTTCTGAAGAAGATGGTCTCACAAGTGAAGGCACTGTGGGTTAGCTCTTGAATAGGAGGCTCTAGAGGGGTGGCATCATGCGACTGTTGTCTGTCTAGCTGGGAGATCATGATGAATTTTTCCAACGTGGCACAATTTACCTCATTGTGTGAACCCATGTCGTGCAATCTACACCAATTAGTCATGGGCTGGAAGTCTATGACTGGTGTGAAATGTGATGGTCCAGCACCATTTTGGTTGGCATTTTGGTTCGGAGGTGGGCCTCTGGTGTTCATGTTATTGTTCCATTATTGTTGATTGGGCCTAGGCCCGTTGTTGAATTTTCTCCCCCCGGCATTGTTGTTTCGTTGGCCAGAGAAAATATTTCCCCTCTGGGAATTTGAATTCTAGGGCGCATAGGACCCTGCCTTCAGTTGACCCATGTCTACAGTCAAGGTAGACAACATTCGCCGAAGGGATTCAACCTTGGTGGTCAACTGAGTGTTGGCGTCATAATGTGACAGTTGTTGTTGTTGGTTTCCCAGGAAGACAGCAGTATTAGCCAGAGTCGAGGGCGGAAATGCTCTAGTCGTGGATGACTGAAAGAAGGGCACTCTAGACGGTTGTGCCTGAGACTGTTGTGCCTGCTGTGGCTGATTCCAAGGGAAAGTTTCCAGACCTGGTACCACCTGGGTCTACGTTGGATAGAAATACCAAGCCTGCTAGTCTATCAAGGGTGGTGGAGGATTCATTTCCATCGAGGGAGCACCCATCACCAGATTGGGGTTATACCCCCTGGCATACGCTGTTCCACCGGGGATCATGTTGAAGGGCGCATTCTTCCCAATCCTTCCTGGGGATTTGTTGAGACCCCAAGATAATTCCAAAGCTAGGTTGTAAACCTTCACCAAAGAATCCCGATCACCCGCAGTGGTTGTTCTCCAAAGGAGAGTGGCAACGAAGGGGTCCATCATGTTAAAGTAAGTCTGTATGGTTACATCAGGCGATGGAATAAAAGGGCCCGTGCACCACTTCAAGGCGCACTAGAACCGATGGTTGAATGTTGTAAGAGGTTCATTGGGTTCCTTCCTGATGGAGATGAACTGGCTATGGGACCAGGCTGGGTCCACATGTACGTGAAAGGCGGCCAGGAAGGCATCCTCCATGTCCTGCCAACTATTTATGGAGTTGGCAGGAAGGTTAAGGTACCAGTTCAGCTTGCCTTGTCCTAAAGACAAGGGAAACATTTGAGTCACAACATTTTCATGCTGGATCCAGTGTCAGTTCATGGCATCCTTATATGCCTGTAAATGTTCTTTTGCGGTCCATGAGCCTAAGTGCTCATATCATGGGTAAATCTTCTCTGGGTGTGAGGGTAAGTCATTGATTACGCCCGAAAAAGTTCCCATTGGGGACCCGGTGTTTTTGAAATACAGGGCCATTGGGGGAACTAGATTATGGGTAGTTTGAGGACTAGTTCCTGGGATTTCCTGAGAAGTTTGGGTATTCTGAGGTATGCTAGATCCCCAAACAATAGTGGCTGGTGTGATTTTGGGGGTCCGTTTCTTTTGAGAAGGGGGCTCGAGTTCGATAAACCTCCCGAGATTTGGGGCAGACCTAAGGATTCTTTCAAATTTTGCTGGGGAGAAAGACCCAATCCCGCTAAAGGCTTGACTCCTAAAACTATAACTCAGGGAACCCTCAGGAGATGTAAAATAAGAATCTTGAGAGGGGGACGAGTTCATGCCCTTCTTCTAGCGCCAGTTTCTATTGACAGGGTTTTGTTGACCGGGTCTGCCAATAGTCATAAGTTGTCACTAGGTATCAGAGGTACCGGCCAACTCCACCTGCAAAGGTTATCTGAGAAAGTTAGATTCCCCAGGCCTTCAAGCACCTGGGTGTCAGGTCATGATGGTGTGGGGCTCGGTTGGGAGAAGTGACTGTTCTCAAGGGGGATAGCTGGTTTCTTCAACTCATTCTCTTCAGAGATTCAATGAGGTGAGGTTTCTCCTAGCATTCTACACTTAGCAAATAAAATGAAAAAAAGATCCTGCAGGGTTAGAGGTATTTCATCTAACTATAGTTATGTTTAAACATTCAAGACATCAATAATACTCTGGTATACTACACTAAATACTGAAGAAATACACAACCATCAGCTAGTATTTTATCAGTAGCGAGGGGAAAGAGGTCGTTAATCTATTTGACATATCAGAGCAGAAGACATAAAGAACATGAAACATAAAATACCATTAACTCAGAAGTATGAATATCAACAACACCATTGCAAAGAATTCTCCCTTCTTCATTAATGTCTCTTCCAGCAAGCACTGGTGCGTGATACAATGGTGGCTCCAGGGGAGCGTCTAACTATTAAAAATGGGGCAATGGAGCATTGAGCTCTGCAACTAGAATGAAAAATCACCTTTCTATTACTGTGGACAGCAAAATCATCAATTTTGCCGACCCTTGGAAATGGGCCAGTCTGGCTATTTATACACATTCTCTTCTAACCCTAACCCTAACCCTATTTTACATCATGTTTCAATAAAATACAATATCTGGGGGCCGGTACTACCTGCGCCACCCTAAAAAAGACCTTGAGATGGAATAGGCCTCACATGCCAGAAGAATGAGACAAGAATATATGGTAGAAGAATCAGCCTCGAGAAGAGAGCTAGGAAGGAGAAGGAAGAAATTAGATCCCTGAGGATCGAGGCTACATGCCTCATAAATGGGAAATGTGGCACCCTATCTCCAATGCGCCAGGTGTACCTCTAAATGATGCCTCGAGAAGACCATCTTGTCAGAAAATTGACTATTGATTCGACACCCCCTTGATGTAGCCAACCACCTTCTGACAGCTTTATTAACCACTCCTGAAAGTGACCGGTCAGCCTCGGGGATCGGGACACGAATCACTCAAAAGAATACAAAATTTGGGATCTGAGACTCCGGGATCTGGGAACTTTCATTCCCAAAAGAATAAAGAGTACAAAATGTTTGGGTTTTCTCCGGTCTCTGGAGAAAACTTATGGTTGTTTGTTATCATTGAAATTCTGGAGGAGGCGGGAGATGCCATCTTCATCGATATCCTTCAGGCTGGCCCTTCGGTATTTGTCCACCTCAATTTGTTCCCCTAGGTCTGGAACATTCTCCTTAAATTCATCAGCCATTTTTTCCATGTCGTGGCCACTAAGCACCATACGAGTTAATCTCATCATTTTAGCACCATCTATTCCCTCCAAGGATTGATATCGGGACTTCATCATTTCATCAAAACTCCCCAAAACTGAATCCTCTGGCATGCACATATCTGTACTGAGGGGGTCAGCCCTGGAAGTCTTTTCTACAAAAGACTTGTATAAATTGAAAGAATATTTTATTGCATTGACCTTCTCATGTAGAGTCCCCACTAGTTGCTTGGTTACCTCCAATGTGAGGTCAAGTCTGGAGTGTTGGGTCCTCACAAAATCAAATTATTCGTCCCCTAGAATTCCAGATTTAGAAACCATTTCCTCTCCCAGGCCAAGGAGTTCTTCAAGCTCTACCTTCCATGCTTGATAATTTTCAATATCACCCTCCCATAGGTCAATGAGAGTCTCTGCCTGGTGTAGAACATGTCAGGCCGCATATAAGTTTGGGAGGGTGGATACCAGAAAATGCTGGGTGTTTCCTATTTGCAGAACAACCCACTCGTCAACCACCTGAGCCTTTTTCTTCATTGTTCACAGGGAATCTATGTCACTCTGCTATAGATCTTCAGATCTGGAAGCTTCCAGAGGGGCAGCGTTGATAGGTCAGGCCAGCTCAATAAGCAAGCCCATAAGGTTTGCATTTTTCACCTTTTCTGTTTTGAGCCTTTGGGCCTCTTTTTCATAACAGGCCTCCACTGCCCTAGCTGCCTCCTTCAGCAAATCCACCTCACCCTATTTTCCCCTCTTCCCCAATGATACCTCTACAACGTTGTAATCTCTGGGCTTTGTGGTTGCTTCATGGGCGTCTGGGGGAGGTGTCGCCACAATGGCAACTATTTCTCCACCTAGCCCAGTTCAAAGAGAATGAACCATCTGGGATTTCTTGGCTTTTGGTGGGGCCTGGACCTAAGCCATCATTTCAGCCAGGGAGAGAGGAATCTAGGAGTGGATGGAGCCTTTCTTTTCCTACTCTCTACTAACCACTAAGGCGGCAGGGGTGGCTTATTTGCCAAAGTCTGTTCTCTCGGCTCTTCTCTGGTGCCCTGCGACTGCTGCTCCTTAGTGCTGTGGGTCCCATCTGTCCCTTTGCCTATGTCTTCTCCTTTATCGGTAATATCTTCCCCAGCAATATCCATCTCCTCAGCCTTGTCCTCTATTTCTATTGCTTTTTATGGACTTCTGTTGGCTTCTTCAGGGATTTCCTCTTTGTGTTGCTCCTCTTGTTGCTCGGCATCTACCACCAGGGTTTCCTCTTCTGTCGGCACATCCTTTGGCAATAGTGGAGGCACTGGGCTGAGATTCAAAGTCTGGGCCATGGTAATTACTTGCCCAAAGTTCACTCCCAGGATTGGCACTTGGAACATGGCGACTGGGGTTACGGTTATTCCCGTAGGTTTGATTCCCCCAGTAGATGTCGTTTGTTCATTCTGCCTTTGTTGGTCTGCCCCTAAATTTTGTATCTCCAGAGCCTCAGAGATGATCCCTAGCTCCGCTTCCCTTTCCTCTATCTGTTCCTCCTACTCCTGTGCAGGCTCTTGTTCCGTAGCTGGGACTTCTGCCTCTGTTTGTCTGGTGTCCCCCTGCAGGTTCCCGAACTCATCAGTTGCAAAGACATCATTAAATTTCTCCTACGAGGGAGGACTGGCTGGAACCTTGGCAGGCTCTATTTCTCTTTCCGGTTATGGGGAACTGGAAGAGAGGATCTCTACTTGTGGGGTCTGGGACATACCCAACCCTGGCTCTACCTTAGGCTTTTGGTTAAGCCTCTTCTTCATTCAGGTAACTAAGGGTGGCCCCGCATCCCTTAGTGCTGCTTTTTCTATTGGATCCACCCCCGTCACCTTTACCATTAAGGCTACTAATGATGGGGAGGAAGGGGGACGAATTGGCCCCGCCATGAGCACTGGAGTGGCCAGTCATGTGATTAACTTCTCCCTAATTTGTTGGGAGGCTGCCACTGACTGCTTTATTTGTTCTTTTATGGGGACTTCTTGCATAGGAGGGGTTGTATCTATTATTTTTCCTTTATCCACTCCCTGCGAAGAAGTCCCGGCCCCCGGAGTTAATTTTGGTACTGGCTGGGCTGCTCAGTGGGTACTTTCGGGGCACACCTTCTTGAAGTATGTGTGACTTTTCTTGACCACCTCTCGGGTGAAGTCCTCAATTGTTGGCCCTTCCTGGGCATCCCAATTTACTGGTGGGAGGGTCATTGTATCGATCCCCTTTTCTTTGTACTAGGGATCGATCATGGGGTTGGTGTCTGAGAAGTCTTCCGGGAACCTCCAGAGCTTTAACCTTTCCATCATGCCTACCATCATCCTAACGTAGTGCCAGCTCTGCACCTCCACATTGTCATGGAAATCTTCCCAGAAATCCTCCATGTGGTAGTGATGAGGCTCTGAAGCCTAGGGAAGTGTCGCTGCAATCTTACCGTGTGGATCAAAATTTTTCCGCGCCAAGTAGAATTCTTCTAGGTTGTAGCTTTTAAGCTCATTATCCGCCTCTTTTGCAGCGGCCAGGCTGCATGAGTAGTTCCCATAGGTGATTAGGAATGGAATATTGGTTACCTTCTTTAAGGTAAAGAGTGCATGCAACTCCATTATCTTCCTGCAGTATTCCAAGAGAACGATCCTGTCCCCACAGTGTTTGGGCAATAAGTAGGGTTTCCCAGAGAAGCCGGTGACCCTAATATAAGTGTGTTATTGGAATTGGATATAATAATATCCATAGCTCTGGACCAAATTCATCGCCTCTATGGATAGGCGGCATCCTATGTCCTGAGTGGGTGTGAGAAGGTGATAGTAAACAAACGCATCATTTACTCAGCAAAAACTTGGGAAGTTGGCCTCCCATTGAACCTGCGGGAAATGGTCCCACGGTTCCTTTTGTTCTGGGTCAATCCTGAGCACGCCGTCTGTAAGTAGCCCATGGGTGTTTGGCCTCTGCTGTGCAAGGGCCCAGAAAACATAAGAAGTCATGTAAAATTTATTTTTCCTAGCCAGTTGGAGGAACTGGGAGTCGACGTGGTTCAAAATTATAGCTACGCAGTCGAAGTATCCTCCTTTGGTGGAGATGTCGACGAGGAAGTAATACATCCATTTAGCAAATTCCTGGGTAGAGGGCTGCCCAAAGAATCGGGCCAATGCTATCATTCCCATCTGAATGCTCTCTTTGAACTCAGACCTAGGAATTTCTATCTTCATCCTCTTAGGGTCCCTCTTCAGGACCTTGAGCCAGTGAATGTTCATGTATATCTAGGCAGCCTCCTCCAACTACGTGAATTGGGCCAAGGCATCTGCCCTTGTAACCATAGAAGGATTATTGAATTAAGGGATCCCCAGACCAGCTTGGAATGTGTCAGGGTCAAGGGATACCAGAGGAGTAGGGTACCCAGTGGGTTCTACGGCTGCGAGCATAAACGCCCAAATAGAAGAGTTGTAATTGGTGGCCAATGTCAGAATAAGCTCTGGAGATTGTATAGAGCACGGGAAATAAGCCGCCTTAAGGAACCCAGAGTCCCCGACATTGATGGCCAGCTGATATCCAGCCTGTCGCTGGATGTACATCATTTTCAGTAAGGCCTGCATTTTTGGCCATGTCCTGATGCTGGTGTCAGTAATGAGTTTAACCTTGGACTTGAACTTTGAGCCCATGATAACACTGTCCTACACAAACTTCATGGTTAGGGGCAACTTCTCCAGGGCCCTTTCCATTTTAGATTTAACAGCCGCTCTGGTAGTCGTTGTGGAAGGTAGCTCTAGACTTCCAAGTGGAGAGGATGCAGATGCTTCAGACATGTTTAGAAGTGTACTCTAAAAACCTACAAGGAAAAGTGACCATCAAAACGTATTAACAAATAAATACTCTGGGGTCCGAAGATCTTACCACCATGATGCCTGCTTTTCCTGAAAAGTTAGTTTCATTCAAAAAAAACTCGAAAAGCACACGCATTACATGAACTTAAGATTGACTGAACATCCGGGTCTGGGAATTTTATCACATTTGGTAAGGACATGGGATGGGTGATGGTAGGAGACCCAGAGCCCGGAGAAGTAACCATTGGTGAGGACGTGTGAAAAGGAAAACTGTCAAGCCCAGGTAAGTGCCACATGTATAGGTAATAAATAAGAGTTATGGCGATGACGACGGAGCCAACTATCCGAATGCGTGAAAAGTGAAAGCCACTTGGATAGATTTAAATGCGTGCATGGGACATAAATGAGGGCCTGGCTAGTTTTATGGAGGAGAGAGAAAATTGCCTGTTTGAAATCGGCTGAGAGCTGAGTTTCAAACAAGTGATATTCTGTTCTAAAATGAACTTACGGGTGGAAAACCAGTGACACAGGTAACTCGACCATCTTGCTAAGCTATCCGGAAGGATATACATAAGATATACATAGGAGCTAAGGGATATATACATGGGGAACGGAAGGATATACAACAAATATACATGAGAATTTACACATATACACCGTGGAATGACATCCGCAGGAAACCAGGCCAAGCATGAAATATATATAGCTTTCTACATTATTTACAAGCCAACCACACCTGCACAGAGGGCGGACAACCCTCTGGCAGAGCCAACCCACCAACGGGCGGCGAAACCAGAAAGAGAAGACGAACAGAACCAGAAGACAACAAAAATAGAGAGGGAACACACCAGACAGATGAAAAATTGACGGGAAAAGAGACACCAACCTGAGAATGCTAAAAGGAGAACGAAAGAAGTCACCACGGAAGCTCTGCAATAGCTACAGGTACCAAACAATCACAACCCACCACTACGAAGCACTCACAGTCACTTGAAAAGGATGGAAGTATTTAGCACTGATTATCGTTAATTCTCTACAAATCGCTCTGAGTGCGTGAGTGTTTTAATCACGGTAAATGTGAAAGTGACAGATAACTTATATTTATACCTACGGTAAAAAGGCAACCCACCTCCTTCCGGCAATCTTCAGACAGAAAAACCTCCAGACCCCGGGCCTGGGATTCCCCACGACGATCACCTTAAGAACATTGTGGTGAAGAATCCCAGAGTCCGGAGTCTAGCTCCCAACAAAGAACAACCTCTTGGACCAGGGTTCTGGAGACGAGAAACCGACCAAATAAAACATGACAACGGGGAAGAAAACCCCGGAGAAAGAAAACGAAAGGAGAAGGACAAGGCAAGAACCGCAAGCAAAAACAACAACAACAAAAAAAAAAGGGGGGGGACCCAACATTTTGCACATAAAATGTAGGGACAGGGATGCAGGGCATAACAACATCATTCTAGAATAATCATCCACAAATAAAATAAAATATAGGTCTCCATAATACCTTTGATTCATCATGGGTCCACATAAATTAGTATGATCTAAATCTAAAATTTCTTGTGTAACATAAGTCTTGCTTGAAAAACTAGATTTAGTCATCTTACCCATCTAACATTCTCTGCACATAGCATTCTAGTTTGTCTAGTCTCGGTAGTCCTCTTACTCTACTCTTCTTACTCACTTTGATTAAATTCTCAAAATTAACATGACAAATTCTTTTGTGTCATAACCAAACATCTTCAACTTTTGCAAATAGGAAACTCTTCATAGAAGTATCAAGATAAAATAAATTACCTTTAAATTGTTCCTTAGTAGCAATCAGATTACTCTTTTCATCAAATACTTTCACCCTTTCATATTGAAATTCCAGTCGGTGACCAGTATTGTTTAGTTGTGCAACACTCAAAAGATTATACTTTAATCCTTCAACCTAATAAACATGATCGCATCTTGTGTTATTCATTATAATTATAGATCATTTTCCTTTCACAGGATATGGAGCATCATTACCAAATCTAACATAACCTCCATCATGCTTTTCTAATGAAATAAACTTAAGTGTGTCACCAGTCATATGATGTGAACAACCATTATCTATAATCCATGTTTCATTCTTACTTACTTTTGATATTAGGGCTCTTGGTTCTTCTTCATCATCATCATCTTTTATAAAAATATACACAACTTCTTTTCCATCATCACTATCAAAAGAATCATCATCACATAGTCCTTCATTAGCCATATGAAAATATTTCTTACCTTTTCTATAGTTTCTATATCTCCTAAATCTATTTTCTCTTTTTTCCTTATCTCAGTTATCTTTCTTTTCTTCCTTATCTTTCTCTGGACAGTTAGATGCAAAGTGACCAACTTTATCACAATTAATACATTTCAAGGGTAACTTACCTTGATATTTGCCTTTTCCTCTTTGTAGCCTTCTAGCCAACAAAGCTTCAAATTCTCTTTCATTCTCATCACATTCATTAAATAACTCTTCAAGTCCTTCAGTGCAACTATAAAATTTCTCACTAGCACTTCTCAAATATCCATCTCTAGCAGCAGCTTCCCTAGCTTTTCCTATCTTTAAAGTAGACTTAAATGCAGATTCAATCTTAGAAGTAGCAGGAAAACTATTGTCAAAATCATTTAACTCAAATGCAGTTAAATTACCAATAGTACCATTTACTAAAACATTCATCTGGGGTATAGATCTCAGATCTCAGCTCTTGTATAGTAGATACATTAATAGCATAACTTGGTAGTAGGGTTCTCAACATTTTTCTTGTAACATCTCCTCTGTTATGATCCTACCAGCTCCTATGATAGAATTAACAGTCTCCTTAAGTCTTGTACTATATTGTATTATGTTCTCTCCTTCCTTCATCCTCATAGAGTCAAATTTTCCTCTCAATCTTTCTTCTTTAGCCTTCTGAACATACTGATCTCCACCATAGGTCAAAATAATCTTATCTCACATTTGTTTCAAAGTAGTGCAACCATCAAGCTCATCATATTCCTAGTTGGTAAGTGTAGAATCAATCTCAATCATAACTTGTTTGTATTCTTGTTTCTATCTTTTCTCACGGATAGTCATAGGTGCAGTAGTCGGTGCTACATATTCATTATCAAGAAACTGAGGTCCATATTCTCCTACTCCAGACACATGCAACCTCATTCTACTTTTCCATGTAGAGAAATGATCCATGTTCAACTTTGGTGCTTCCCTCTTATACACCTTTAGATCTTGACTCAAGTCCTTTTAAACTTATCACTTCAAAGTAACTTAGCTCTAATACCAATTGTTGGTCCCACTGAGAGGGGGTGAACCAGAAAAATCTAAACTTAAACACTTAAAACTGAACTCACTGATTCACTCGGTAATACTGAATATAGTAAATAACCAATTCACCAAATAACTCAAGAACATAAGAAACAATACATCTCATATATGTAAATCAATCATTCAAACTTAGCAACATCAAATTTAACCATGTAAAAATCAGATTTAATGAGGAAACCCAATTTGGAAAAAACCTCTGTGGGAATTGTAACCAACAATAAAATGTACCCTTCTGAAGTACGCTCAGATAAGAACTTGTCATTTTAAAGATTATAAACACATTTTATAAATGTGACCCTGTTAGGGGATTTATCTTAGATCTATTAAGATATTCACCCTATTAGGAGTGGCCTTGTTAGAGGTCTTTAAACACTCTTTTGGAATGTCACCTAACTCTAGGTTTTATAAATAAAATTGTTAAATCCACTCGGTTAAGAGATTTCTCTATTATAAATCTAAATAAGCAATAGTAAACTTTGATCTATAACTATAGAAACTACCTTTTCTTGTGGCAGATCCTTTATGCTCAATTGAATATTGGCATCACATACTCTATTGATCTCTTTCTCAGACTTTAGATTCTCTAATCTATGTTTCTCTTTTATAGCTCAGTAAATGTTGTTCTTCAACTTCTTCTTCTTCTCTATTCAATTCACCATCCTCCTATTCTCTGTGTATTCCTCCTTCTTTATATAGACAAATTTTTGCCTCTTAATCTCCTTAACTTGGTTTTCCTTCATTTGTTCTCACTCATTCGATCATCTTTTTCATATTTCACAACTTGGTAAACCATCTCACTTTTACCTCAGAACTTGTACCTTTCTTGGAACTCTTCACAACTTTGTTTAACCGCTTGATCTTCACCTTAGATCTTCTCATTGAATTTTCTCATTCGTAGATCTTGTAAAAAACTTTATTTAATTCATTTCCTCATCCATCTCATCATTGCTTCACATTAAATTCAATTTTACAATAATTTATTATCAGTATACAGTACCCGGTAAAACTTGCTTTGCAACTCAGTAACTGACTTCATTCATTGCTCGGTGCTCGATAACTGTAACCGACTCACATAACATTCTACCAACTGACTCAGTCTAGCTCAGTAAAGTAACTCTTTCATTCATAACTTAATTCATTGTAGTTCCTGACTTGATCAATCAATTGTACCAATTTGATAACATCAAATATATAGTAGAAAAAAACTATATCATCATTACTTCATCATTGTCTGATTTGTATTTGTCACCCATTTAACTTTTTCTCTTAAGATATGGTAACACAAAAAAAAAAAATTAGTCAATTGCTTGACATCAATGACAAAACAATAACTGATCTAACCTTTTCTACAATCATGATATTCAGTATCACTCGGTCTTCATCATCTCCATCAAATATTCATTAGTTAATCAAAAAGAGAGAATGCAAATTTCTGGGAGGATTCCTTTGAAGGCCAACTAGCCTTTACTATGGGAGAGTAAAATAGATAACCTAGATGGAAAATTGAATATGGATGGGGTTAAAAAGTGGTTGAATTTTTCATCAAAGAGGACATTGAGGGTAGTGTGTAATGGAAATGGAAATATGGTAGTTAACTAGCATTATTTGGGGGAGAAATAGTGGAATTGGAGGGTATGATGAAAAGTAGGAACTTTCTTTAATCTAGAGACAAAGATGAATTGATTTGATGTGGAGAGAAAAAAGGTGAATACTTAATTAAAATAGGATATCAATTGGCGGAAGCAATTGTGGTTGCAGATCAGGAATTGACTCATCTTGTCTAGAACAAATATTGCCTCTTGAAAGTGGGATATTTCTCCTAGCTTTCTGTAAAAAGGTAGATTATAACTGGTGAGAGGTTGATGCAATATGGGTTCCATAGCCCCTTTGAATGTGTTTTGTGCAAAGAGAGGGAATAAACAATTTATCATCTTTTACTCCATTGGAAGATCTCTATTGCGTGTTGGAACTATATAATGAACAAGATTAACATGATATGTGCATTTAATTCTAGGGTCAAGGACATGTTTCAATCATAGAAAGTTTCATATACTAAGTCTACTTTCTCATGCATCTAGAAAAAATTTCCATCATCAATAATATGGGAGATCTAGAAAGAACGAAACTAACACATTTTTCAAGGAAAGGTGGAACCAATGGAAAGTTTATGTTTGAAAATTGAGTTGTCCATTTTTGAGCTGGTTAATTATATGGTGGCCTCCCAAAACCCTTTTAAATTTCCAATCAGTTTTTCTCACACAATTCTACGGAGGTAGTGGCTCTTGCTAGAATTTTGGCCCGCTATTGGACAACTAACGGTTAATCCTATCAGTCATAAGATGGATGGAGTGGAATGAGTGAAAGATGAGGATGCATGGATCAAGATAAATTTATATGGGGCATCTAAAGACAATCTAGGTCCATCAAGGATAGGGTGCATGGCGAGAGACTCTATAGGAAATATATTGTCAACTGAGTCTAAAAATTTGGAAGATGACACTAATAAAGAATAAAAAGCCCAAGTGACCCTTTTGGAAATGAAGATGAAAAAATGAATCCAAGTTTAACAGTTTCATCTCAAAGGTGATTCATAGATAATAATAAATGTCATCACCAATGGAAGGTCCCATGTTTGGAAAATTCAAACAATAATTTCAATTTTTTAGAAGAAACTTTTGAATGTTTGCAACTTCAAAATTACCCATATTTGCATGGAGGGCATCACCCTGGCCAACTCTTGATCCAAGGTGGTGGTGGATTTGACCCCATGATATGTGGTGATCTATCATTGACATATCATCCAAGTTGGTGAGTCATGTGGCATGTTGTTTGATGGTGGCAGACAGTGTTGGGAGAGGTAATGTAATTAATGAAAGAATGATGGAAACCAATTTGAAGGGATTCAAGGTACAATGAGTAAATTCTCACTCTACCCACGGATGGTGTAATGAAAGGTGGAGAGAAATGGAAAATTTTCATTTGTGTTTGTGGTGGTGAAGGGGTAAGAATAAAGAAATAAAAATGGAAGAAAATTTCATCTCAAAGACAACTAAACAATAGATGTCCTTTTGGGGAAAGATTTCCAATGAGAGATTGAAGATTGTGTTTGCCACAGATGATCCATTTTTTTGGATCATGGTGAGGGGATTTTTGGGGATAGATTTTTTATTTCAAATTATAAATAATGCATAAATAAAGACATATCCTCCATATTTTGTGCTTGGGGGCTTGAGGATGGTGAGGTTGAAGAGGTGAGGAGGGTTTTCCAAAGATGTTTGTAATTTGAATGGAGGCAAGATCTTGACGCCCTACTCCATTTTTTCAAAATAGGGAGGGGCTTCAACATAGATTTGGGAGATTGAGTGCACATTCCTAGGTTTCTTGGACACATCCACCCTTTTGTACTTTGGCTCCTTGATGCGATAAGAATGTAGTTGGTGATTTGATATTACACCATTAATTAGGAAAGGGTAATATAATCTGGACCCGACAAGGAATTTTTTGACAGGGAGTCTCTCAAGTTCAATTTGGAAGACTGTTGGAGGGGGGCTGATGTGGACACTACTATTGGACAGGGGCCTATGGATGATGGAGATGGGATGGGGATAAGTAGAAGAGTACATAGTCATAGTAAAGGAAAGGGTTAAGGAGAAAGTTGTACTACTAGAAGAGGACATGGTACTACTAGAAAAGGATGTGGTGGAAATGAGGCATGACATCAAGGAAGTGGCAGAGCTAGCTGAGGTCAAGGTGGAGGCCAAGATGAACAAAAAGAATGATGCAGGGTGGTGGCGTTTCTCAGGTGTGAATTTTTCAAATTTTCCCTTTTCATGTTGATATGAATTTTGTTTTGATACTACATTTTTATATTTTGGTTTCATGGGTGGATTCTCTATTTGTATAGACATATGAAATGTAATGGTGGTCAAGTTTGATAGGGTTTCGATTGTGTAGCATTTCTGGTAAATTTTGTAGAAGGGTTTGAATTTGTCAATTATGTGATCATGGTTAGTTGATGTAGGGTAAAATAGGCAATGATATCTTATGTAATTTTGAGTTGTAGGCATGTACATTTGGCTTCAAGGATGATTTGGTGCCAATAAGGGCAATCTTTTGATCTGATACAATTGTAACTTCATACCATGAATTAATAAAATATAACTTTACTAACCAAAAAAACAAATCAATCCCCTCATATACAACCACCATAATTTGAGGTAAACTAATCTTTTTTGAATTTCTTTCATTGTGTAAAGAATTTTGTGTACGATGATGTCATATATTTTTTCGCAATAAAATAAAAAAATTAAAAGTTATTAAAAAAGTGTGAGCCTCTGAATTTCTAATTTGTAAACCAATTTCATCATAAATTGATTATAATTACAAGAACAAATCCAATTTTATAAAAAATTACATCGTCATCTTATAATAGGTTTTAATATGATAAAAAAAATCAAAAAAGCATCATCAACCATATTGCCAAAGTAAGTTTCTCGTTGTTTTCATGGGTTGTACTTGTAAGTCCAATACTAAGGGTTGGGTCTCTAAGCTTGAAATGAAGGAAAAGACATGGGTTTAAAATTTAAATTTGTTTTAGGAAATGTGTACTCAATCCAAAATATACTAATTCTAAAAAGAAGCAGGAATATGATATAATTAGAAATGAGTACTCATTTTAAAATATGATGGAATTAGAAATGAGTACCCATGATAAAACAAGTAAACATTTTAAAACAAGCGCCCATTTTTTGCACAAAATGGGTAACCATTTTAAAATAGGTGCATGCTTTTAAATAAAATGGGCACCCTTCCTTAGAAATCAAAATTGGTACTTGTTTCACATGGATATAAATATTGGTTTGGAAGATCAAACTTAAATAGGTACCCATTTTTTGATGAAATAGGTACCTATTTACATTGAAAAAAATTTATGCTTGATGCTCCCACTATATGTGGACCTAAAATCTTGTGGGTTCCCAATCTCCGTATATCAAAATAAGCTACAAGCATTGATTGAATTCATCATTTCATATAATTTTTTTTAATGCAACTCCTACACCATTTCAATCAAGTGTTACATTCGCTACCACTTGTACGTTACCTAGTATTGATGTCACTTTGTATATTTAAATTGTATATGTATTATATATTTATGTATGTATGCATAGATATATACATATATACATATATACACATGTACATACATATATGTTTGTATATGATAATCCTTAAAGGATCAGAAGTTGTCATTAGTATACAAGTAGACAAATTTGGTCGGTCATGATCATCGAGTGACAGCATTCACCGAGCGCAGTGGCCACCAAAATGTTTTGAACACCAAGCAACATATAAACCGAGAACTAGTATACAAAGACATCACCAAGCACCAGTCTACATCGAGAGACAACATTTCACCAGAAAAATTGGATCTCAACTACACGTCAGCTAAACCACTTTAGTCTTTAAAATAGCATTTTGCTTAGCTGGATAACTGTTTCTTGTGGATCTAGAAAAGCATAAATGATGGATTCAATTAGTTAACCGATTATATTCATGCAAACTAGGAGATCAAGGTCAAGTTGTAAACCTTTGATCTTAGAGTTTTTTAAGAAAAGCATGAAACCTAATTAGGTCAAAATCTTGTATATATAGATATAATAATCAATCAAGAAGATGATGATTATAGCCACCAAGGACATCTATGGATCAGATAGAGGTTTTCATGCAGAAGGAAAGATAAAGAAGAATTTAGTTATGAAGAACTACATACAAGGCTACTGAGGAGAACAGAGGTATTATCCATCACAATAGGTGATTTATACATTTTGTAAACTTAATGGATCTGTAATCATAAATTCAATATTGCAAGCTATCAGGTCATGTATTTTGTTATTCTCTAACAATTATAGCAAGCAGTAAAATCCTTTCACAAGGTGGACTTAACAATCTTTATGTAAATATCTTAACCGAGTGCACACATACATTGTGTTCCTGAAATGTCTTAACCAAGTAGACTTAACAAGTCTAACATGTTACTCCTAACAAGGTAAGATCATCAGAAGTGATCACAACTTGTAGCCCTAATAGGCACCTTCCATTCTACAAATAGTGAAGCTTTGTGGGTTTCATCCCCACCAAATTTTTTACCTTATGTAAGATATGAAATAGGGGGTTTAGGAATATGTAAGGTGTTGAAAGAGGATAAGGTGATTTAATTGTTAATTGTTGTTTGATTTGATTAAAGTGTGTTGAATTCCTTAACACTCTTTTATACTTACTTGAATTTAATTGATTGTGTATTAAAATTGTGATTAGGGAGAAGATAAGATGTTCCTCTTTTATTCCTAAATGCACAAATGGGAGATCCAAGTTGATCCACCCAAAGGAAGGGCTAATGCACAAATGAATCAAATATTTGGAAAGGAGAATAACAAGAAGGATATCTTAAATTATGTTAATTATATGTATAGATATGATATATGACAGTAATTGAAGAAATAGGAGAAATGTACTAACCTTAAAGGATTGCAGATCAAAGAATGTTGTTTTCTAAGGTCTCTAGACTATTTTTGGAGAAACTGACAGTTGATCCTAAACTGGAACATAGAGACAAACAAAACCCAGAAATATTTTTCTGTTCTGATGTTGTCTTATGAAAAAGGTCAACCTTGACCCAAAAATGTCAACCCTGACCCAATAATGTTGGCCTTGACTTGCACAGGTCTGACAGAGAATCTATTCACGCCGTCTGAAAGAAATCCAAAAAGGGTATCCAGATCTGGTCTCAAATCTGCTATTCTAAACCTGTACCTACAAGAAAAGGAGGATTGTTTGTTGTGGGGGAGGGGTTTGCCTTAGTCAAACCCCAATTTAGGAATTAACCTTGAAATAAATAAAGTACAGAATGCTAGCAAGTAGTAGAATTGAATCTAATAATGAAGCTATGATATTCAATAGATATGTAATTGAAATTCAAATGTATGCAAGTATGAAAGCATGGGCTTTAGAAACCATAAACCTTCATGATTGTATGCTTGAAATCCACTTTTAATAGATGATGAAAGAGTCTTGAGGATTCACAAAGGATCTTGAAGGAAGATCACACCACCATGATGGCTATATCTAGGGTTTAAATGATGAATCTTGAATGTTTGCACCTAATCCCTTCAAAGGCTTGAGAGCTTGAATCCTTGATCTTCAATGGAGAACTTGAATGCTTTAGAGGAATAATTGAACACCTTGATAACTTGGAAATATATAGAACAATGGATTCTTGAAACTTCTCCTTTTTATGCTCAATATCACTTAGTCTCACTTAGAAGACTTAGTTCGCTTGATGATGGTTCGAGAAAATGAGAGGAGAAGGCTCCCTTTTATATGAAACTAGGGAACAATATTCTAAGGAGGCTAACATAGGATAATTAAGTTCCAATTAGACCCATGCCCCTAAAAAAGGACCTATATTAAATATAATTTAGGAATCAACGCTTCAAAACCCAAAACAGCCGACCCAGAAGTGGGAAAACTGAAATTTGGATGACCCCCGACAGCCGACAAGTTTCCAATTTTGAAAGGGGGACCCTGGTCAGAGTTGAGGTTGACCCTAACCTAGGTCAGGGTTGAGGTTGACCCTGACCTTGGTCAAGGTTGAGGTCGACCCTGACCTAGGGGATCAGAACCCTTGGAAAATATGCCAGGTGGGGTAGGAGGTGCCTAGGGAGGCCCAATTAGGGTCCTGAATAGGCATAGAAGCAGGAGATGATGCAAAAATAGGAGGATGATATGATAGAGGTCAAAAACATCCCCTAAGGAGGGCTAAATTCTCTTAACATGGAAGTGCTTCCATTTTAAGATGATACATTAAGCCCCCATTTTAGCGGGAGTACAGAAATCGAATGCGCTCATGGTAAAGTTAGAGGAAAAAGATCCTAGTGGATTGCAATGAGGTAGAATATCACTAAGTTAGGGATATGAGCACCCAAACCAAGGATTCTAACTCAACATACATACATAAAGATATGGAAATAAAGAGCAATCTATCATAGAAAACATACATGACTACATAAGTAAGACAAGAACAACACCATAGATAACATAGCTTCATGATCTAATCCTACTAGCATGAAAGCGAAAGAGAGAAGAGAAAGTGATTACCTTGCCTAGTAAGATGCCCACCTTACTATGAATCACCACGGAGGGAGAGCCCAACAGGTTCACACAAAAACAATGCTTGTAATTGTAAATGCGCCTTCTGACGGCTTTTGAAAATATCCATAGATTAACATTCTTGTATCACTATGGAATATAAAATGCGTGTCCATTCAGGATTTAGCAACTTATGTGCGTTACCTTTCAAGGATTTAGCATATTGTAAAATAAAAAGGGTGCATGTCTCTTCAGGATTTAGAAACTTGTGTGCGTTACCTTCCAAGGATTTAGCAAACATAAAAAGTAAAAATGTGTGTCTCTTCAGGATTTAGCAACTTGTGTGCGTTACCTTCCAAGGATTTAGAAAACATAAAAAAGTAAAAATGCGTGTCTCTTCAAGATTTAGCAACTTGTGTACGTTACCTTCCAAGGATTTAGCATGCATAAAAAAGTAAAAATGCGTGTCTCTTCAGGATTTAGCAACTTGTGTATGTTACCTTCCAAGGATTTAGCATACTGAAAAATGTGAATAAATGTAAAATATAGTACAAGGGAGACCCTATATATTCCCCCCTCCTTATCATGGCTACCCACTGGGTAGGATAAGGAAGAGAAAGAGAATACCTACTTCACAAGGTAAGCATATATCCCACTTAACAACAATGTATACCATATTCTTAGTGAAGAGCCTTGACCCTTACATCTAATAACATAGATAATCGTGAAATGGATATGTCACTTATGGAAAAAGGATCCTCAAAGAGGAAGAGATCTTATCAACAAGAGCCCTACCAAAGAGGAGTGCTTAGGATAAAATATCATCTTCGAAAAGCAAGAGGGACCCAAGCTTCAACCATCAAACTCCTTGCAATAAAGAGGATGAGGAATCTTGGAATGAAGGATAGAAAACTCTAACCAAAAAGCAAGGGCAAGAGTTTATAAAAAACATAATTTTCAAAATAAAGAAGAGGTAATGACCTAGGACAATCACCTCTCAAATAAGGAGGTATCAATGGTCAAAACATAGATCTTTATAAGCAAAATAATGTTTGCCACATAAACAAATGCCACTAAGCTAAGGAAAGTGGATCCTTAGATAGAGGTAGAAGGAGATAATACCTTGCCCCCTAGAGATGACAGCAAGGGATATATCAAATTATATCAACAAAGTTATAAAAATAAGAGATATCTTTACAAGAAAGAATATCATGAGTGTAAGAAGTTATAAGGATAGAATGCAGAAAGAATAACCAATTATACTCAAAACAAAATTCATTCTAAGAGGATAATGGATCCTATAAGACTATAATAGAATACCTCTTGCCCCCCAGTTTAAGAGACAAGAGGAGAAACATAGTCTAACTTGTAGAAGAATGAGGGGAATGCCCTATGTCAAAATTATGAAGAAATTGTAATACCGCTTGGGAATAAGATATAATTCCCCGAGAAGCTCTATCTCTAACATATAATTTGAAATGCACACAATCAGCAAGTAAATGTTTATTACTATTATGGAAAGGAAATTTTTACTTATGTAAAGCATTTTTCGGAATAGGTTTAAAGTTTTCTTTCTTGGAATTCATTAGCTGGACATACACTTTCTTAGCCACATCTTGAGGAGTATCAGGATGATCTAAGGTAGGTGTTGGAAGAA
>MU223225.1:9078908-9091064 GCA_018584345.1 Thuja plicata
AATCTTAAAATAGCATAAGCAAGTGAAACATGAAGATTAACAAACATGATAAAGTGGATGACACTCTCATAGACATCATAGGTACTATAAAGAGATGCTAAAAGAAGGATAATAAGAAAAATAGCCATACACCAAAAGAATTTCATGATGAAAATGCAAGAAGTGTTTTTGTTTATTTTATGAGTATTTTGTAAATTCTAATCTAAGATGTAAATCTAACACCAAAGAGAAAGAGTTTTCTATCACGGGTTCACCAAAATGTAATATTTGAATTGGGGCATTTTTAGGAATATGTAAGGTGTTGAAAGAGGATAAGGTGATTTAATTGTTAATTGTTGTTTGATTTGATTAAAGTGTGTTGAATTCATTAAACCTATTTTATACTTACTTGAATTTAATTGATTGTGTATTACAATTGTGATTAGGGAGAAGATAAGATGTTCCTCTTTTATTCCCAAATGCACAAATGGGAGATCCAAGTTGATCCACCCAAAGGAAGGGCTAATGCACAAATGAATCAACTATTTGGAAAGGAGAATAACAAGAAGGATATCTTAAATTCTATTAATTATATGTATAGATATGATATATGACAGTAATTGAAGAAATAGGAGATATGTACTAACCTTAAAGGATTGCAGATCAAAGAATATTGTTTTCTAAGGTATGTAGACTATTTCTAGAAAAACTGACAGTTGATCTTGAATCGGAACGCAAAGATGAACAAAACCCAGAAATATTTTTCTGTTCTGATGTCATCTTATGAAAAAGGTCGACCCTAACCCACAACTGTCAACCCTGACCCAATAATGTTGACCCTGACCTGCACAAGTCCGATAGAGAATTTGTTCACGCAGTCTGAAAGAAAGCCGAAAAGGGTATCCAGATCTAGTCTCAAATCTGTTGTTCTGAACCTATACCTGCAAGAAAAGGAGGATTGTTTGTTGTGTGGGAGGGGTTTGCCTTAGTCAAACCCCAATTTAGGAATTAACCTTGAAATCAATCAAGTACCGAATGCTAGCAACTAGTAGAATTGAATCTAATAATGAAGCTATGATATTCAATAGATATGTAATTGAAATTCAAATGTATGCAAGTATGTAAGTATGAAAGCATGGGCTTTAGAAACCATAAACCTTCATGATTGTATGCTTGAAATCCATTTTGAAGAGATGATGAAAGAGTCTTGAGGATGCACAAAGGCTCTTTAAGGAAGATCACACCACCATGATGGCTAGATCTAGGGTTTAAACAATGAATCTTGAATGTTTGCACCTAATCCCTTCAAAGGCTTGAGAGCTTGAATCCTTGATCTTCAATGGAGAACTTGAATGCTTGAGAGAAAGACTTGAACACCTTGATAAATTGGAAATATATAGAACAATGGATGCTTGAAAATTCTCCTTTTTATGCTCAATATCACTTAGTCTCACTTAGAAGACTTAGTTTGCTTGATGATGGTTCGAGAAAATGAGAAGAGAAGGCTCCCTTTTATATGAAACTAGGGCACAATCTTCTAAGGAGGCTGACATAGGATAATTAAATTCCAATTAGACCCATGCCCCTAGAAAAGGACCTATATTAAATATAATTTAGGAATCAACGCTTCGTAACCTGAAATAGCCGACCCGGAAGCGGGAAAATTGAATTTTGGATGACCCCCGGCAGCCGACAAGTTTCTAGTTTTGAAAGGGGGACCCTGGTCAGGGTCAAGGTCAACCCTTACCTAGGTCAAGGTTGAGGTCAACCTTGACCCAGGGGGTTAGAACCCCTGGAAAATATGCTAGGTGGGGTAGGAGGTGCCCGGAGAGGCCCAATCAGGGTCCTAAACAGGCATAGAAGTAGGAGATAATGCAGAAATAGGAGGATGATATGATAGAGGTCAAAAATGTCCCCTAAGAAGGGCTAAATTCTCTTAACATGTAAGTGCTTCCATTTTAAGATGATACACCTTATAACAAGGGTTTCTGCGTTATCAAATACTTGTGTCATGTGTAAATCATTTTAATGAATGTTTCAATGTTTGTTTACATGCATTTACATTTATGCTATGATATTACATGCATGAAGTAGAAGAGCTACAGTGGTCGGTTATGCAAGTAATGAGTACTAAGGTTTAATTTGTAAAAGTTTTTAAGGGTACTGATTCACCCCTCCACTATCTGTACACACCCTTCCATTATTCCAATAATTGGTATCAGAGCTAGATCTCTTATTTGGAAAATTTTAATCACTTGAGAGAAAGATCTTACAATGGAAAGGTATAAGCTTGATAAAAATATTGAGAATCAGAAGTTGCAAATACAGATTTTATTTGAGCAATACAAAGAGGAAAGAAACAAAATGAAAGAGTTATTGGCTGAAAGAAAAGTCATGGCATCTCGCCACAATGAAACTGACTATCATGAAGAAGAGATACCTACCTTATTTGATTCATCTGGATCTGGTAATACATCTGACACATCTCAAGGAACCATTGGAGATCTAAATGAAATCACTCAACATCTAACTGACCAAGTGAAAGTATTGCAGATCGGTCAAGAGATGCGGATGATAAGAATGATTGATGTTATGAATAATGCAAGACAATCTAAACAAGAAATAACTTTAGCTATTGATGACAGGAGAAAGATTACTGAAAAATTGCAAGAGAAAGAATCTGAGATATAGAGACTTACTGAACATCACATTGAGATCACCAATCAAATAGTTCTTATGAGTCATGAGGCCAACCAAGTGAACATGGAACTTACTGGAAAATTGGAAGCTATTGGTGAACTAAAAGAAGAAAATGAGAAACTGAAGCATGAAATGAAGATTCAACAACAGCAAAATGATATGATCAAGAAAGCTAAAGATAGTACAAAAAGAATGGATGAATTTTTGAATGGACAAAGAAGACTCAACAATAATACTAGTTTAGGGTATACCAAGCATGGAGAATCATCAAACCAAGCTGATCAAAGGAATGTCTACACAAATCCAAGACTAAAGAAGTGTTCATGTAATCATTGTGGAAAACCAGGCCACACATCAAATGTTTACAAGAGCAAAGCAAAAGGTATTCCTAAAACTACTTCTACATTCATAGGTACTTGTTATAATTATAACAAGCATGGACACAAAGCACATGAATGCAGATCTAAGATGAACAAACCAAAGAATAAATCTTACATGGCAAAATATTTTTCTACTTGCAACATGAATGACCACACATTTCATGAATACAGAAAAAGGATAAAGAAAGTCTGGAAACCTAAAGAACAAGAAAATGCATATCAACCGAGAAGAGTCGGTAATACATATGTTTGGGATTACAACACTTGGGTAAGTTTCATAGCATGTGATAGATATGGACATATAGCTTCTAACTATATGAGGAAATAGATAAGAATATATAGAAACTGGACTAACCCTAGAATGGCATGCTTACACTGTCATAAGGTCAGTCACTTAAGGACAGCAGAGACTGGGTGATAGAGTCAAGCACTTTTGCAAATGGAAATACTATTGAAAACATCAGGAGAATGATAAATCAAATGTGGAGGAGAGCTCCAAACAATGATAATGTTGGACCAAGCACTACAGTTGGTGACACCGCATCTAATGGATCAAGTAATTCCACCACCCCCACCCCCACCTAAGCAATATAAGTAAAGTATGAAACTGCACTCTACAAAGTTTTATTTTACATAAGTTCCTATATTCATTGAGAATATGCCAAATTAGCATGAATGAAGATGCACTATGGTATTGCATGCTATGTTTTGTGAATCTAGTCTGGTCGGTCAATATGAACTGAGCATAAACTACACGTCGGTGAACATGTGAAAAACAACCGAGTTGACACTATATACCAAGCATCGTCGGTAAACATGTGAAAGACAACCAAGTTGAAACTTTGTACCGAGCGTTGTATACTCACCAAGATGAAGACATTGGTGTGTTAACTGAGCATCTACATTTTGTCAACTAAGTGGTAGGTGAAGCATTTAATGCATCACTTAGGGTATATTTTTCTATAAAAAGGGAAAACGTGAACTCATTCGTTCACCCAACATAAAAGAGAAAATTACAAAGTGAAGAAAAGTGATTCAGATTGATCACATTAGAGAGTGATTCATAGCACGTTCAAAGCTACTACAACAGATTTCAAGCATTCACAGCTTACATCCAGTGAGTACCTAGACTTAACAAAGCTAACAGTTTATTTGTGAAGAAGCCCTAATTTAACAAACAATGGCAACCACTTCACGAACATCAAAGATCAAGATGACAAAGGATAAGAAGGTCATTTCGATAAAGAGCTCAACCTATGAGGAACCAAACTACAAGTTTTTCTCTGAGGTTGATGCTCAACCTGACAACAAGGGAGAATATTCAAGTATACCACCTAGGGTTTTACTGATTGAAGACATTTGTGCATACATTCACTATAAAGTTGTAGAGATTGGAGATGTTGAAATTGAAGAAGCTTATCAGAATCGATGCAAGGATGAAAATGTAAAGGTTGAGTACAAGCACATTGAAGTAAAAGGGTTAACCAATGCCCTACTGTTCCCGAAAGAATTCAAGACAGAATGGATTTGCATTGTTCTCATCCGAGTGCATGATGGAAAGATGTGGTTAGATGAACCTAATCCAATCACAAAGAATTTGATTCACACACTAACCAGATACCCCATCACCACGAAGGAAAAATCCCTGAGGCACCCTAGACGCCTGGAGATTGAAAAGCTAACTGGAGTTGAATGGGACGGCAGAGGTCTGAAAGTCAATTCAATCACTGATCCTGAAATGAAATTTGGTGCATATGTGATTGGATACAAGATCTTTCAAGCAAGAAGAATGAACAGCATTGCTTGTGGATTAGTTGAAACGACATACAAGATAGTAATGAAGGGAGTACAACTAGACCTAGCTGAGCTACTACTGAAACAACTGGAAGATAACATGAGAATAATTAGATCAGCCTGATCTAATACATGTAAGTTCAGTTCTCTATTAATGTGCACATTATTTTACTTCCAAAACTTCTTTCCTCCCATTGGTAATGTCATTTGGGACACCAACTGACCTATCGCAACACAGATTAGTGATTACATTAAATCACTAGGAGATAATTGCATTCCATTGTTGGACGTATACTTTACAGCATTCAAGAATAGGATGTAGAAGAGGATGAGAATCCATACACAGTTGGTTAAACAATATAAGGATGAGATATGTTTTGTAGTTGACACCGACACTACACTCATCAAAGTTGCCAACCCAAGAACAACATGGTTACCACCATTGGATTATGAAATTGACATAGATCTAGGTACAAGAGCTATTGAAGCCCTACTGAATGAACCAGTTGACAAATCTATAAGAAAATTTGGCACATATGATGAAGCCAAGTCAAGAATAAATACTAGCTTAGTAGTCAAGAAAATAGGGAAGAACAAAACACAAATGGTGAAAACACTTAAGAAGAAACTCTTGTTAAATAATGAAGAGTTGGAACAAATAGTAGACATCACTGATAAATAGTCACCCATTAGTGAAGGTAAAGCATTAAGTGATTCTGAGTCTACAGAATCATATCCTGAGCCACCAAATGCCAAGAAATCAAAATTTACTGATGTAACAACTGCATCTAGGACAAGAAGCAAAATAACTAAGGTATACTCACCACCATTAAAGAAAGGCATTGTAAAAACATATATGAAAAGAAAATCCTCAATCAAGCAACCACCACCAAGACAATGAAAGAGATATGTGAGAGGAAAAGAAGACAAGGATGATACTAAAGAAGCAGAAAGAGAACAAAGGATCCAAGTAGAAAAGGCCAAAATACCAAAGACAATTGATGAAATTGTAGAGTCAACCATCAACACAGACAGTATACAACATCACAATATTAGACAATGGGTAAATCTGTCTACTAAGGATCAGAGAAAAATAGAAGAAGCAATCATTAAGATGATGGTAGCTTACAAATATATACCTCTATAATTTGGCAAGCATATTCCACAGGAGCTACAAGACAAAATACCATCTAGGTGGACTTATGCATTGCATATGGAGAAAAAGATGAGGGAGAAATCCCTAGTTTCATTCATGCCCAACTCCTCAGTTGAAGAAATTAACTCAACCATGAATGAGTATGCCAAGGAATTTTCTGCAAAAACCATAGCATACAAGGTATTGCAGAACAAGCTCAAAGATATTGACATTGAGAGAAATAAGATTTGGACTCAAATCTTTAATCCATTCAAGTAGATACTGGCTCTAACCAAGATTTCTCACACCGAGGAAAAGGAGGCCACACCGAGCCTTGAACACATTTTCATCAACAACACCAAGTATGTCAATCTAATTGGTTTAACCATAGAGGAAAGTAAGGCCATGGATGATATTCCTCAAATATTGAAATCATTAGGGGAAATGCCAGATATAACTATACAAGATATCACTCATAATGATTCTGATAATGATGCCAAGGCTAATGAAGATGTTAATATTGCAACCAAGCAAATAAATGAAAAGGACACTCCTGATGTTGCACATGCACAAATACCAGGTAATATTCCTTTATAGATGCAAGCAATAAATATAATGACTAAGTCACAATAGACACCACCTAAGACAAAAGTAGACAAACCGATGGAGAAAGGTGATGAGCAAGGGGAGAAGACCAATACCAATGGAGAGGAAAAATCGAGTGATGCACCTGCTGAGAACACTAAGAAGGCAAACAAGGATGGAAGTCAAGAAAATTTTGAAGTAGAGACGTCTACAACTGACCAATAGGTACAGACTATGAAACCTAGCAAAGAAACCACACCTCCCAAGAAATCAATGACAGAAACTGAGAAACAAAAGGCTCTTGATATCATACCTCATTCCCTGCATCAAGTAATATTCTGAAGAAGAAGAACAAGAAAAGTAAAGCACATGTCACACGTGAGGAGATCATAGACATACCTGACTGTGATCCAAGAACACTTGATCCCGAGTCACTAACAAGGTATGGGGAGCTATGAAATAGGAAAGCACAATAGGACAAGTTCATAATGGAACACCGAAATTCACAAGTCCTAGAAACAACAAAAGAGATTCTAAAGTAGGTAGTTCCTAACACACATATTGATCAAAATGCACCCATCATTGATCAACATGCAATTCTGACTGAGGAAATCACACAACAAAATGTAGATGTCAAGAAGGTCATTGAGGAAAGAGAAGAAGAGAAGTATCACTACAAGCTCACAGAGAAAATCAGCCAAGAAGTGGGAGAGAATAAGGTGAAAATTTTTGAACTAGTAACTACATTAGAACCTATTATTTTAGAATTAGTTACCTTAGTTCAAAACTTGTGCACTATTATAAAATTCACTACCCAGCATAATGAATGCTAAGTTAAATGAAGTTCTAAAAGCTAGTGCACAAATTCTTTCAACCGAGCCAAATGCATTCCAACTGCATTATGAAAAGCTAGTTGAATTTAAATGGTTAAGACTTGAAATACAAAAGGAAGAAATCAAAATCAGAGATGAATTAACCGAGCTACAAGCCATGTACTACCGAATCTCACACTGTTGATAACACACATGACTATGGAAAAGACTCTAATTTCCACCCCCGAGATGTTAGTAGCAGAAAGCATCTATGACATGCACTCTCAACTCACATTGGAGAAAATGACCCTAGAGAATTTAAAGGAGAAATGGGAAAATTTGATGGAAGCTATCAAGTAATCTCATTCGCACATTCTTGACAAGCTATAAGTTTTACATATTTGTCATTACTTTCAAAAAAGGGGGAAATATGTATATACATTGTATCTACATACTGAGGCATGCACATGGGGGGGGTCATTGTAAAAGTCCAACACTTGGTGTATATAGTGTACATATCAGTTTTTTATACTAATGCCAAAGGGGGAGATTGATAATCCTTAAAGGATCAGAATTTGTCATTAGTATACAAGCATATAGTTTTTGTCGGTCATGATCACTAAGTGACAGCATTCATCGAGCGCAATGGTCACCAAAATTTTTTGAACACCAAGTTGTATATCAAACGAGCACCAATATATAGAGATATCACCGAGCACCAGTCTACACCGAGAGACATCATTTTACCAGAAAAAGAGGATCTCAACTACACATCAGCTAAAGCACTTTAGTCTTTAAAATAGCTTTTTTCTTAGCTTGATAACCATTTCTTATGGATCAAGAAAAGCATAAATGATGGATTTAATTAGTTAACTGGTTGTATTCATTTAAACTAGGAGATCAAGGTCATGTTGTAAACCTTTGATCTTAGAGTTTTTCAAGAAAAGTTTGAAACCTAATTAGGTCAAAATATTGTATATATAGATGTAATAATCAATCAAGAAGATGATGATTGTAGCCACCAAGGACATCTATGGATCAGACAGAGGTTTTCATGCAGAAGGACAGATAAAGAAGAATTTAGTTATGAATAACTACATACAAGGCTACCTAGAAGAATAGAGATATTATCCATCACAATAGGTGATATATATATTTTGTGAACTTAATGGATCTGTAATTAGAAATTCAAGATTGCAAGCTATCAAATCATATATTTTGTTACTCTCTAACAATTGTAGAAAGCAGTAAAATCCTTTCACAAGGTGAACTTAACCGTCTTTATGTAAATATCTTAACTGAGTGCACACATACATTGTGTTTCTGAAATCTCTTAATCAAGTAGACTTAACAAGTCTAACATGTTACTCCTAAAAGGGTAAGATCATCAAAAGTGATCACAACCTATATCCCTAATAAGCACCTTCCATTCTGCAGATAGTGAAGCTTTGTGGGTTTCATCACCACCGCAGTTTTTACCTTCTAACAAGGGTTTCTACGTTATCAAATACTTGTGTCATGTGTAAATGAGTTTCATGAATGTTTCAATGTTTGTTTATGTGCATTTACATGTATGATATGATATTACATGCATGAAGTAGAAAAGCTATAGTTGTCGGTTATGCAAGTAATGAGTACTAAGGTTTAATGTGTAAAATTTTTTAAGGGTACTGATTCACCCCTCCCCTCTCAGTACACACCCTTCCATTATTCCAATAGTATATATATAGACACATACATATTCACACATATATACATATGTATGCATTGATATGTATTGTATACATCCAAATTTGACTACATTTGTCATCATGGCATCCCTAGCATCTTTCATTTATCCATATTAGTTAAATAATTTTTAATTATTTACTTATTTCATTATTTATTTCCTCTACCAATTAAATAATTTCTAATTACTTAGGTAATTCATTAGCCTTACTCTATCCATAATTAATTTAATATTTTTACTTATTAATTTTACCATTCTTAGTTGAACATTAATTAAATGATTTCATTGTTTAATTATTTCTCCCTTGTTAATAAATATTTTTAAAATTATTTAATTAGCTAACATTTCCCTGTCAAATTAAATAAATACAAATAATTTATTTAATTTCTCATCTTAGGTTAAAAAATAGCACTTTATTCTCTATGCATTTACACCTCACCTTATCCTTCCACCTAATTAATCCATGTGCAGTCCTACCCTCTCTTAATTTTCCTAAACCATTGATCTTGCAATTTAATATGCACCATAGATCAAATGTAATGTGAGATGTATAAATAAGACCTTCATTCACTTATTTTCCTCCTAGCACTTTTGATCACCTATACTATAGCCAAATTATCACTTGCATCTATCAAACATTTTCAGTCAAGATCTAGCATCTATCGAGCACTTATCAAGGATCACTCTTTAATTAACATATCATTGAGCAATGATGGTTATGATATGTTCAAGATAAACACACTTATCAAAGCATTAAATAATGTCTTCAAGTAACAATGAAGCATCCTAAGCTATTTTTATTGGTATTATTGTTAAAATCATTTGATTTATTCTTGAATCTTAGGCTTCATTTCATGATTTTTTTTGAATAGTCAGGATAGCACGTTGTGCATTTGGGGTGACTTTTCATGCATTTGGTATATTTTGACAATATTCTTCTTTGCAAATAAGTTTATTTTTTTTTGTAAGTTAGATATGTGCTTTTGCTAAATTTTGGCATGCATGTTGTAGAAACTGCCACACCTATAAACAATTATTTTATCATTTGGTAAATGCTACACCACTTTTGGTATATTTTCCACACATTTGGAATCATTTCATGCTTGTGGTCAATTCTATTGTTCTTTTGGGAACACTATTTTTTTTCATTTTAGCATTGGTTCATAGTGTTGCACTTCTGGTAAATTTTGTTGTGCTTCTGGTAAATTCAATCATGCTTTTAGTAAATTCTAGCATACTTTTGTTATGTATTGTCAAACGTTTGGTAGATAGTGTTGTGCATTTGGTATGTTTTGTGATTCATTTTTTTAAAGTATTGAGGTTTGTTTGATTTAGGATTATTGATCAAAATATTTAAAATATTTTGGGTTATTTTTCAAATCTGAAAGATATCATTTGAATCTAATCCTTAAACCCTCATTTGGTAAGCATTATTTTCCTAGGACTTTCTCTTATTGCTTGTTTTCCTTTGTGTATGTTTGAAATTTCAAGATCTAAAGGATAAAGCTATCTTGGAGCTCTTTGTCAAAGTCTTCAAACAAGTTGGAAAACATTAAATTTGGGTGCACAAGTTCTAAGCCCTCTTTTTCTTTGCAAGTGAGCATAGTCTTTATTATCATTAAAAAATAAAATCTTACTATTGTGTTTAGTGTGTCTTCCACATATTGAATTTGGGCTTAAAATTAACCATACACATTTTGATTTCAGCTTAAAATAAACTCGCTTGTCTTTTAATCCTCAAGTTCTCATAGAAAACTTGAATGCATAAAAAATAAGTGATCTTTATTTTTATTTTTAAGGGGGCTACCTAGAGAATTGGTCACTCTAGGGAACAACCTCAACTCCAATGTTTTGACAAAGTATAAATAGAATGGAGTGATTTGAAATACATGCCTCTTGAAAGTAAAATATTATCAATCTAGGCTAAATTCTAAGAACTTTATACCATAGAGAAGTGAAGGTAGAGAATGGGTTACCCGTTCTTCTTAATTTTTTGTTAGTACATTATCTATCATCTATGGATCTGTGCCTCAAAATACCCTTGTGGTATATAGATGATACCCCTAATTGATCTTGTGAAGCCTCTATTTTAACTTTTGGCCATATTTTTTGTGCATCAAAGGATTGGTACTCCCACTAGAGTAGGCATGTTGGTGTGTTTTATGTACTTGAGTTTTTAAATATAATTTCCCACTTAAAAACAAAGGGGACAAAATTCTAAATTGAGCCATGGGTAATGAGTTTTATTTTCATTTTATGAATGTAAGTTTGCACACATGATCAAATTTCAAAAAATTAAAATATCGTAAGATTTAAAAATAGCCAAGTTTAAGCCAAATTTCATTTGTGGATCTAAGAGTCTATGCATTATGCATTTTCTATTTATGCACTAAAATTGCTTGAAGTGATATTGGAGGTAATATCTGTTAGTAATAACTGAGAGGGGGGGTGAATCAGTGGCCTCAAAAATTTATCCTTCAAACTTAACCACCAATCAATAAATCTCATATTATTATGTCCCTACAAGATCCATGCCATGAAATACTAATAATGATTAACCATCTGTCGGTTTTCTCTGTCAATCCTTATTCTTTCTTGATTACCAATAACCAGTATAACTATTTACCAAAACTCAGTAAATAAGTAGAGTATACCAATCAATCCAAAGTTAGCTATGTAAGATGCAAGACAGTAAAGAAATGAATCATACACACATAACACATGAATTTTACTATGGAAACCCTGTTGAGGGAAAAACCACTAGGACCAGTACCCCAAATTTTCACTCTTCTGAAGTGAGCCCTATTAGGAGCCAACCCTGTTAAAGGTTACAAACACACTATTAAGTGCGACCTTGTTAGAGTATTTTATACATAGAGGTTGTCACTTAGTATCGGGCATCTATTGCTACCATGCTTGAATCAGCCTCCTTCTTAGACTGTCAATAGGTATCGGGCAAGTCCAATGCTACTTTCATGAATCAACCTTTTTGGCACTCCTTGAGATGTACCTCAATATATAGAAGACTGTTAAGTCTTTCTC
>MU223225.1:9095909-9180955 GCA_018584345.1 Thuja plicata
AAGACTTTAAAGTTTATCAAATGGATGTAAAATCAGCTTTTCTGAATGGTGACTTGAATGAAGAAGTCTACATAGAACATCCTAAAGGATTTAATCTTTCAGATGAACCAGACATGGTATGCAAATTAAAGAAAGCACTCTATGGTCTTAAACAGGCCCCAAGAGCTTGGTATGAGAGACTTGATAGTTATCTTACCAAGATTGGATTCAAGAAAGGAGCAGCAGATTATAAACTATTCACAAGGGAGACACCTGATGGATTATTATTAGTTTCCATATTTGTTGATGACATTATCTTTGGAGGTAATGACAAGCTCAGTACAACATTTGCAAAATAAATGTAGAATGAATTCGAAATGAGTAGGATTGGTCCTATAAAATACTTTTTGGGACTGAATGTAAAGAAAATAGATAAAGGTATATTAACTAATCAATCAAAATATGTGAAAGAAATATTGAAGACCTTCCAGATGGAAGACTGTAAGCCAGTATGCACTCCCATGATAACAGGAAGCAAGCTTTCAAAAGATGATGATTCCACAGTAGTTGATAAGACATTGTACAAATCTATGATTGGTAAACTCATTTATCTAACTCAATCTAGACCTGACATATCTAATACAGTTGGCATTGTTGGAATATTTGCAACTGAACCCAAGCAGAATCACCTAATGGCAATCAAGAGGATATTCAGATATCTAAAGGGAACTATAGATTATGGTTTATGGTATCCTAAATCAGAGAATGTAAAACTTCATGTGTATACAAATGCAGATTGGGTAGGTTGTATTGATGACAGGAAGAGCACTTCAGGAGGAGCAGTATTTCTTGGAGATAGGTTGGTTTCTTGGATAAGTAAGAAGCAGAACTGTATTTCTCAGTCAACAACAGAAGTTGAATATGTTGCAGTAGCACTAAATTGTTCAACCATGGTTTGGATCAAGCAGATGGTTAAAGACTTTGGCATTCAGGTTGATTATCCTATTTTTATTCACTGTGATAATACTAGCACTACCAACATGTCTAAGAACCCTATGATGTACAAAAAGACAAAACACATAGAGATCAAGTACCATTTCTTAAGAGAAAAGGTTGCAGACAAAGAAGTAAAATTGGACTATGTGAACACCAAAGAACAGTTGGCCTGATATTTTCACAAAGCCCTTATCAAAGGATACTTTTGAGTATCTCAGGGAAAATTTGGGAGTAATTCCCTCTCCTGAGTCTGTTTAGAAGAAGCAACAAGATACATCAGTCATCAAGTGACTGAGGAATGGTTGACTACTCTACTTCTAGATTAGTACCTATGCCTAAAGACTTATGGCACCCTTTGCCATTGATGTCAAAGGGGGATTATATAGTAAGGGGGATTATGTACTAAGGGGGAGCATATACTCTGGGAGAGTATATACATGGAACAAAAACACAGTCAAAGGAATTGCAGTAGTTTAGAGAAATCTTTGATGAGAATATTGAGAAGATTGTAAAATAAAGAGGACACCATGAACAGAGGATGTTTTTGATATCATATGTTTCCATCAATGTGAAAGGGGGAGATTATTGGAGATTTGATTCTGAGCAGTTGATTGATTGTATGTTTGTCATTGATGACAACATATAATACACAATAGTAATTCTGTATGTACTTATCAGAATGATGACATGAAGACTTGCATGGTTAGGTACATGTTTTTGACATGTTTATTATGTTATTTTCATACATGTAGATCCAGATATGATTTTTTAGTCAAGTTGTGTAATTCTGTTATTAGCAGTTACAGTTCTGGAAGAGTATCTGTTCAGAGCCGACGTATGTATCATGTTTCTTGAGTTGCACCTATCTTAAGGTGTGTGTGTGTATATTCATGATTAATTATTATTTGATTATATTCATCTAAAGGTGCCAAACGTGTTTCAAGAAGAGTGCAAAGTTAGAGTTAATTTGGTGAGGCCGACTTAGTGAAGCGTCGCGTCTATTCAGTTTATACTTGCACGGTTGTAATAATGCTTGTGTGCTTAGTAGAGCTGACAAAGATGTTATGAAGAGTTTTCTTATAGGTCCCATGATCTCATACTTTGAGGAAGATACTTATAGAAATTCAAATGTGACACGCTAAGTGTGAATGATACGAAAAGCGAAGAAAGATGTACAGAGCAGATTATCAGAGTTGGTTCATTCATCAAGAGTCTATGTGAAGAAGAAGTAAAAGATTGTAATACACTGGAACTGATCAAGATAGTAGGTCTACTCTACAGTTCATCATCAGATATAGTGCATATCTATTATACAGAAGGTTGTAGCCTTCACCATCAAGTAGTGAGATTTTGGACAATGAGTCCACCACCCCTAACAGGGTTATTTGTAAAAGACTCCTAATATGGCCTAACCCTTAACCAGGTCACTATACTTATTGCATTGTAAAGTAAAACTCCTAACAGGGTTGAAATATCTTCTAGCAGGGATTACTATAAACAAGTATAGTTCATTATGGGTGCTAATTCCCACAGGGGTTTTTACCATTTGGTTTCCCCGTAATCAAATTGTGTGTTGTGTACTGTGTTATCTGATTGAGCATTTACTTTGTTGTATTCTAAAGTTAAAGAAGAAAAATAATTAAATTTATTGATAACTGATTCAGCCCCCCCCCCCCCTCTTAGTTATCCTTTGNCCGCCCCCCCCCCCCCTCTTAGTTATCCTTTGGGACTATTCTAACAATACTGTGTGATGTTTTCTCCTTCTTTCATTTTGAGATCATCAAACTTTCCTCTAAGGCTTTATGCCTTAGCTCTTAGAACATTTGTATCACCTCCATGTACAAGCTTCAGTTTGTCCCAAATCTTCTTTTCAATTTTTCAATCTTTGACATCTTCAAATTCAACATCAGAGAGTGAGGAAGAAATCTCTATGACCATGCACTTGTGCTCATGCTTCTCTCTCAATTGATCTACTGTTAATACTTTTATGAGAAACACATATTCAGTATCTAGTAATCGAGTAACATCATTACCAATACCTGATAAGTGGAGTCTTATCCTGATTTGTCATGAAGCAAAGTTGTCTTTATTCAACTTGGGCACATCTTGTATGTTCATCTTGTGATCTTGACTTAGGTCTTGAAACCTTCCTTTCTAAGCACACAAGCTCTGATACCAATTGTTAGTAATAACTGAGAGTGGGGGTGAATCAGCGGCCTCAAAAAATTATCCTTCAAACTTAAACACCAATCAATAAATCTTAGATTATTATGTCCCTACAAGATGCATGCCATGAAATACTAATAATGATTAACTGCCTGTTAGTTTTATCTATCAATCCTTATTATTTCTTGATTACTGATAAGTAGTATAACTATTTACCAAAACTCAGTAAATAAGTAGAGTATACTGATCAATCCAGAGTTAGCTATGAAAGATGCAAGACAGTAAAGAAATGAATCATACACACATAACACATGAATTTTAACTTGGAAACCCTATTAAGGGAAAAACCACTAGGACCGGTATCCCAAATTTTCACTCTTATGAAGTGAGCCCTGTTAGGAGCCAACCCTGTTAAAGGTTACAAACACATTGTTAAGTGCAACCTTGTTAGAGGATTTTATACAAAGAGGTTGTCACTTAGTATCAGGCATCTATTGCTACCATCCTTGAATCAACCTCCTTCTTAGACTGTCAATAGGTATCGAGCAAGTCCAATGCTACTTTCATGAATCAACCTTTTTGGCACTCCTTGAGATGTACCTCAATATATAGAAGACTGTTAAGTCCAGCTCGGTTAAGAGACTTGATGCTTCAATGGTTATATGGAAACACTATGACCTATTCATATTGCAACTTGAATTGCATATTTTCAGATCTATTTAAGTACATTACCTCTCTAACCAATGTATCAATTCAATCCTTGTGCTCCATACTTTCTGATCTGTGATGTTGTGCTCATTGTTTGTCGGTGTCTACAGAATTCCTTAGCTCTTCCTTCATCTTGTTTGATTAGCACTACATGAAGTTGTTCTTCATCAATTTCTCTTCAGCATCCTCTTTCTATTCACTCCCCTTAATCACATTCGTAAATGAATTAAGCTTGTCTATTATATAGACATAATATTCATTGTTTCTTGATTCTTGATTCTTGATTCTTGGCGTGATAAAAAATCTAGCCAATTAGATTTAAAGCATAACTCTTGATTTGTCTCATAGATATCTTCTTTCCAACTGTACAAATCAGATTTAAATCAATCACTTATCTCTGGTCGAATAAAATAAAGTAGACAACCAGTTAAGTCTATTTTTAGCTCTGCTAGCTAGATATTTTGTCATTTTTTGAACTCTCGATTCTGTCAGTCACCACTGTAGTTAGTCATCGACAACAACTGACTAATTTGTCAATGAGACTCCAGTTAGCTTCATGATCTCCATCCGTCGGGCATCATTGGAATTTTACTCGTCGGGCAACTATGTATCTTTGGTCATCAGGCAACCTTCTGACTTTGCTCATCATGCATTCTATAGTTTGCTTCATCAGGCAACACTATGCTTCTGATCATTGGGTATCACTATGACTATTCTTCTTTGGTTTGTCTATCAGTGTGCGCTCCGTCAGTGTTGTTTGTCACTTAGTGAATACTTGACTTTTATGCAATTTTGAAAGCATAACTTTGGTTCCTTTGGTTCTCTGAAGTCTTTGGAATTATGTACATGACCGTACAGATGGTATCAAGTTGACATCAATGACAATACAGTCCATTAACTGATTTAATGACCTGCATTATCTTTCAACTTAACATTATCAAGCATTCAATCAGTTACATGTCATTAATATCACTAGATGAAACTCGTCACCAAACCCATATCAAATTCATCATTAGACTTAAGTCCATTTCTATATGAAGGCCCATGGGAACTTATGTGTCTTTCTTGAGAGGTAGGTAACATTTTATATTCATAACTTTTTAGAATATTTTTGGGAGTTTAAAGATTATAGAATTTGGTTTAATTATCATTTTGTATTTTTTATATTAAGTTATGTAAAGGTTTTAATCATGTTATCATTTTCCAAAGGGTACTTGGTTTAATGGAAAATTACATGTTTTAAGTGTTGGTGTATTTAATTGTTACATCTAGTAAGTCATTCTCCTAGGTTCTAAACACATGTTACTTAAGTTTACTTAGGGACCACATAGGAATATTCCCACTTTAGGTGGTGTTATCACATTGTCACTTTTCCACCTCATAGATGTTTATATTTATAATTTTGAAAAAATGCTTAAAATATGATAATCATTACAATTTAAATAAATTTACCTATCTATACATGCATTTTATATCAAAATACGACAATCATTACAATTTTAAAATCCCATATTTAGAGAGTACAAGGATGCATCATTGGAATTTTACTTGTCAGGCAACTCTGTATCTTTGGTCGTCGGGCAACCTTCTGAATTTGCTCATTGGCCATTCTGTAGTTTTCTTCATCAGAAAACACTATGCTTCTGATCGTTGGGTATCACTGTGACTGTTCTTCTTTTCTCTATCCGTCGGTGTGCACTTCGTCAGTGTTGTTTGTCACTTAGTGAATACTTGACTTTTATGCATTTTTGAAAGCGTAACTTTGGTTCCTTTGGTTCTCTGAAGTCTTTGGCATTATGTACATGACCATACAGATGGTATCAAGTTGACATCAATGAAAATACAATCCATTAACTAATTTAATGACCTGCATTATCTTTCAACTTAACATTATCAAACATTCAATCAGTTACATGTCATTAATATCACTAGATGAAACTCGTCACCAAACCCATATCAAATTCATCATTAGACTTAAGTCCATTTCTATATGAAGGCCCATGGGAACTTATGTGTCTTTCTTGAGAGGTAGGTAACATTTTATATTCATAATTTTTTAGAATATTTTTGGGAGTTTAAAGAGTATAGAATTTGGTCTAATTATCATTTTGTATTTTTTATATTAAGTTATGTAAAGGTTGTAATCATGTTATCATTTTCCAAAGGGTACTTGGTTTAATGGAAAATCACATGTTGTAAGTGTTGGTGTATTTAATTGTTACATCTAGTAAGTCATTCTCCTAGGTTCTAAACACATGTTACTTAAGTTTAGTTAGGGACCACATAGGAATATTCCCACTTTAGGTGGTGTTATCACATTGTCACTTTTCCACCTCATAGATGTTTATATTTATAATTTTGAAAAATGCTTAAATGACAAATTCTTTATGAGGAAAAACATGTGTGTGAGGAAAACGGCTCTTTTTGTGCTCTAACACTTCTCAACATTTTTTTAGGACAAAATCAAATCTCATATCGGCTCACCGTTGCACACACAAAAGTTTGTGATTGCTTGTTTGAATTGTATGGTTTTTGTTGCACCCGAAGTGCAAGTAAATATATGGCTTAAACCATTTCTAGAAACATCTACTTGAATTTGATATATGTATCTTTCTATATTGTTTCTTGACCTAGTGCTACTCTTGTCTTGGTTTCAAGGGTGAACTCATTTTATTTTGAGGTTCATTGTAAATCGTCCAACTCTCTATGTTGGTTTGTGTGCCCTTGTCTACAATCAACTAGTTAATGGCTCAATTGGGTGAAACCTTGTATCTCCCAAGAAACCTATCATTTCATTTTTCTTCCAAAGATGTTAATGTATTGGTAATGAATTTAATATAGTAGATGTTGGAGATAAGATAATTTATAATATGTAATCAAATTAGATGTAAATAACAAATTTGAATTACAATATATGATAATTAAATAAGAACACTAAAATAAACAATTAACATAATAAATTTACTGACATGGTCACATAGTTAAATTATATTAACATCAAAATTATATTTAATAACCTCAATATCTCTTTAGCATTAATGATTCTAAATACTTATCTAAATCAAGCACTTATAAAGGTCACTTTCACCCTAGGAAGATTTTAATGGTCTTGGCCCTCATAGTTATGATACAGTCAAGAAGAAATAGTTCTTATTCAAAATTCAACATAAATAAATTGCTCAACACAAGTTCTCCAAAGCTATACTCAATAGAATAAACACTCAATGCAAGTGCTCCATGACCATGCTCATCATCCTCTAGAGTAATTACCTAACATGTACAACACAACATGCTCCAAAGTAATCACTCAACATGCACAAAAAAATAATAGCCAATATTTTCCACCTCTCTTGTATTAGCATCACAATCTTTAGCAAGGATTTACCCTTCTCTTGCAACTAGTTCAAATTATACACAAACAGCTAGCCACGACAATCCAGGTGTATTTTGTACCCTGAATTGGATAAAATCTATGCATGGATAACTTTTAGAAACCCCCTCCTAGGAAAATGTGTAAAATCCTAGCGAATCCTACAATATTTTAGGGGAAATTTTTTATCGATGAAGGCAATTTTTTTTTCAAAATAGGAAAATAAAATAAAGCCGAAGGCAAATTTTTTTCCTGCCAAATGAAAATTCTATAAAATCCTGGTGAATATTACAATAATGTGGGGGAAAATATATATTGTATGAGGCGGATGATTTTCTTTTGAATTCAAAAATTATAATATATGAGGTGAATGATTTTTTTTTAAAGGAAAAAAAATAAATGTATTGGCAAATTTTATCTACCGTTTGAAAATTTATTTATTTTATTGGCTAATTTTTCGTTAATTATGGGAAAAATAAATATTTTATTGGTGATTTTCAAAGGATGGGACTCGTCATGTGGGCCAAGGCCAAATGGAAATTTATTAGGGATGTAACATTGTAATTAATGCAATATCACATCGAGCGAATATCGCCTTTATATGTTGCAAATATCATCGATCACACATGGACACATAACCTAACATCCATTGTTTTATATTGTTAAATGTATTATTTAAGACCATTTGATGATCCTAGATCAATGGCTGAAATTTAATTTTGGCCCAAATTTCTTGAAGGAAATAGAGTTCCGCAGGAAATCACCAGAATGATGACACATATCAAGCTTTAAAACCTGCACCGTAACCATGATCGTTGATTACTACTGGTTATTTGTTTACATGGACGGTGGATAGTGCAACTACAACTTGTAACTTGTAACTCGATAAGAAATAAATGCCTTGTCAGTGACATTCTTTAACTGTCATCTACTCAACACACAAATCAACGAGTACAACGTACTGTTGATATTACGCATGCATTTATGCGAAAGATTTACATGTAGATATGAAAGATTAAGGATAATGGATTTAAATCTCTCACATGCATAATGCATTTATGGGAAAGCTTTACATTAAAGATTAAGGAAAATGGATTAAATATGATTAAAGAAAGAATAATTAATTGCTAAGTATCTGTGATCACTATCAATCAAGGGGTCAGGGCTATTTATAGACAATCTGACTTCTTTCTTCTTCATTTTTCTTTTGGTAGATTAAGAGTCAAAGTTGTCGGTGGTTGAAAATGTGCCTCTAGTTTTAAGGTTTATGTTTTTAGGTCTTTAAGTTGTCAAGAATTAAATATGGACACACCAATCCATTTGAGATGCACATCCCCATATGACCAGAGGTCCTTTTTGGGCAATGTCTCAGAAGAAATCCTCACTTCTGTTTGTAGGGAGGTTGGTGGCGGCACTTTTATAAAAAAAAAATTGTTAATGTTATTGGGTCAAGAGTTCCTTGAGAATGTTGACAGATACCACATCTACACGGACATTATGTCCTGGTTTTTTGCGTCTCTCCTCGACCTCAGAGGACAGAAGGTGGATATGTTGATGCTAGTTTTTAAAGAGAAATTCCTGGAGGACGATGTCGATGTTGTTTTTTTTTTGCATAATTAGGGGTGGGGATCCCTTGGCCAAGAGATATACCCAAGCTATTGGAACTGGGCAGAAATGTGGTCAGACAACCCTTTCTGTTGAACCTCAATGATGAGAAACTACTGCGACACAGGAAATGGGCGCAGCTTGGGAGGGATTTTCTCCAGAAATGGTTTTTCCTTGATGAATTGGACGAGCCAGACTACACATGGCTTGAATAATTCTCAAAGATTATCCTCTCTAGAAAATTCTACTCAGACAAAAGGGAAGATGAATATCCCTAGTTTACCCATTCCCGTTACCCTAGTCTTTTGACAATGGACATGCAAAGTTTCACTTTTTTGTTTTGTTTTTTTTATACCGATACCATCATAGCACTGGTCCACTACTAGTACCCTCGTAGGCTAGTAATAGTAATAGTAATAATAATAGTAATAGTAATAGTAATAGTAGTAGTTTAGTTTTTTTGGGCTAGTAGTAAGAACCTAGCAAGTTGCAAGTTTGCAACCCTGAACCCCCTCATTTTTTATTTAAAATTTTGGAGGGACTACAACAATTGTAGATTTTTAGAACATATTAACGGAAATTTTGCAACTTAATTTCAGTTTTCCTTTTAAGTTTAATGGATTTAACGATTTCAGTTTCATTACTTTGCACTTAGCATCTTCTTTGTTAAAATATCGATTGGCGTATTCTACTTCGACTGTATCTATGTATCTATCCAAATAAGGGTTTCTATAGACTATGGCACTAGTCCAATGGCACTCATCCACCGCCAGTGACCTAGTAGGTTTTTGTTTTTACTCTACAATATAATTTTATGAAAAAAATAATATAAATTTTCCAAGTTCGTTTCAATTTTCTTTTTATGGGTACAAAAAATGATTCTTAGACTTCTTTGTGATTACAATATTTTAATTAGTTTCTTTATCTGTGTATTAGACATTTAAGTATGCTTAAGTAGAAATAAGGAAGCGACGGATTAGTAATTCCATTTTTAAATATGAGATTCTAAATTTTTAAAATGATTAAGTTTCTTTATCAGTCCAGAGACAAAGCAAATTTCTATTTTTAACATTTAAAAGAGTTTTATTATTGTTTCTAAAATGGAGCATTTCCATAGTTCATTGTATTTTTCCTATTTTTTTGTTATATGATCAACCAAGTTACCAAGCACTACCAGTGCCCTTGTTGCAAGAAATTTTTTTAACTATTTTTAGGGATACTTTTTATTCACACAATTTTGTACTAAATATTAAATATAAAAATAATGTGGTCTATATTGATAAATTATATGCCAAATTTGCCAATGTGTCATATCGATGTGTGATAATGTAATTTTGATTATAATACAGATAGAAATAATTGAATTCAATTCAATGTTAAAGTTTGAGTTAAACATTACTCAAAATATAATTAATTCTTAAATATTTAATTTAATTTAAATTTAATAAATTTAAAGACAATGGTTGTCAACCATTAGATGAGCACAGATCGGTGATGTATGGTGAATTTCAGGCCAAAAGGGAAAAGAGACCCTATTTTTTGCAAACCTACTCCGAAACCAAGGCACGTGTCATGAGTTAACCCTCAACTAAGTATAATTAAAATCTAAATTGGACTAAATTGTAAAAATAAACATTTAATAAATGTAAAAACTAATAAGTTGAAGTTGTAATTTCAAACGATTAAGTGACATGTATTCTAGCGACATCATATGACAAGCCAAAAGTTAATGGGACCCGCAACAGTGTGACACATGATAGTGACTGCCAGCGACCATTGGATGAGCACAGATCAACGACATGCGGTGTATATCAGGCCGAAAGGGAAAAGAAACCCCATTTTTGCAAACCTATTCCAGAATCATGACACACATACACACAATCAGTTTCATTCGATGACGCCGTGTGAGGTGACTAGGTGACTACGAATCTATGAGTCTATGTATGATGTATTGTACTACTGACAAGTAACAAACCAAAAGTAAATGGGACCCGTGACACATGAAAGTGACTCCATGACCATTGGATGAGAAATGTATCAATGACCCAAGGTATATTTTAGGCCTATTTCGTGAACGGTCACTTCTTTTTGCAAATGTCCCCCGGAAATAGGGCACGTGTCATAAATTAACACTCAGCTAAGTTTAATTAAAATCAAAATTGGAGTAAAACACTAACTAACATTTAATAAGCAATATGCCAATAAGCTCAATTTGACCTCATATATCTATAATGTCAAACAATTAAGTGACATGTGTCCTAGTGATCTTAGATATTTGGAGAAGCAGTAAAATTTAACATGAGTGAGGAGTCACGAATGACGATTCAATACTCACAATTGTACAACTTTAACCTAAGTTTTTATATTTTCAGTTCTTACTAGTATACTGTATTGGAGATTTAGAAAGGGGTTGTGGCTTCTAGGTTGACAATTGAGGAATGCAACGGAGTCTCTCAGCTCTCTGCCCACTCACAGTCTACACAAATTGAATTTCTGGGTAAAATCCTAAACACCCACATCGTGCCCTTTAAATTTTTCAAATCTAGTGGTTTACTGTTTAGATTGTAGTCGTAGAATAAGGGTTGAAATTTTAAACACGCCTGTAAATTGTAGTTGTCACTTGTGTAGAATTATTTGAATTTTCCTACAAGTAAATAGTAATACCAATATACCACGGTCTATGATGGGAAAAACAAATACCAAAACTATGAGTAAAAGGCAAAGAAGGAAATAAAGATAATAGAGTTCCACAAACTGGTTAAAACACCAGGTTTCACTGATGAATTCCATGATATTTTTTATCTTGTTATCCATGGAAATAAGGGAATCATGGAAATTAGATTTGCACTTGAAATAAGTGGAAAGATCCAATGAAGGATTCAAAATTTTGTCCATTTAACATCATGGTAAAGGCAAAGGCAAATGAAATTGCAGTGTGTGTTGTAGGGTCAGCACGCATGGCATTACCTCAAGTATTTCCTTGTCCAGAAATTGTCATGCTCTGCGCTGAAAATTATGATGAAATTAGAAAAGCAATTGTCAATAAAAATACTCAGAAGGAAATTTTTTCGATAACCGAGACTAAATTTTCTATTATGTTGGACCTAGGGTTTGAAGCACAAAACTCAAATGTTCACATTGACCTGGGAAAGCTGGCAGAGAATTATGAAAAAATAGATGCAACACGAAAAGATTTGTATATCAGAGGAATAACAAGTAGTTCTAGTCTGGATCCAGAACATAAGCCTCCTTATGATTATAATATTTTTGTGCAATGGTTTCAGGATAGTATTCCCTTGCTATCATTTTGTTTGGGATTGGATAGTAACAAAGAAGTGGGTGTCAGCATTCTTGAAATGATTTTTCATATTTATTGTGAAAAGAACCAGTAAAATATAATTTTATTGATCACACTGTTCATTGCATGCAAGAACAATTACTAATGATTAAAAGAGGTTCACAAAAGACATTTAGGTTCACAACCTACTTGTGCTATCTTCTTTTAGCAAAGCATCATGCAATATTTCAAACAAACAAGCTTCAAATTCAGGTCCAAAATGCAATATATGAATGGACACCTGAGATAAGGATGAGTGATAATAGAAGGAACTATAACAATTTTGTAGACTTCTTTTTGGCACCAATGTATCATAAAATTACAGGCACTCCATTGCCTATATTGCTTGTGTCTTGTAGATATTGCATTCAACTCTGAAGTGAAATACAATTGGCCGCCTGGTACTTCATGGAAGACTACAATATGTTAAGGTTTTATGGTTCAGTGGTAGAACTCTACAAACTTCCAATACATGTTATAGAGATGGTATTTTGATTGGAATATGTTCGGCAGATGGAAAGCACAGATGTACTCTTTAATGGTTAGAAAAAGAAAATAATATTTCCTTCCTTGCCTTTCTCATTGTGAGGGTTCACATTTGAGAGAAGAGGATTCAAAGTGGCAGAGGATTTTTTCAATTTTTCACTTTGCTATTGACAGTCACTGGCAGTATGATCCACTAAACATAATTGGAACAAAGCTTAGAGCGAATGGGAGATCCACAAGCAAATTTCAACATGAAAGTATGTCATTGATAGAAAAATTTAAAAACATGGAGTCCTGGGATGAGGTCAAAAAAGAGATGGGGAAATATGCCACTGAAAATAATATTTCAATACAAGAATTGTCATCACAAATTATGGAATTGCACAAACAGAAAGGAAAAGTGCATCACAGGACATCCTACAATTTATATCAACAAGCTGCTCAACCATCTACAAAAGTTATTTCAAAAAACCTAGCGCTTCAATGTAAAGATGATAATTGGACTGCAACCAAAATTTTTAATTTTTGGGAAATGAGGAAGAATCTCGGTGAGCCAAAGACCTCTGTAGATCTTTATGATGTAGACGAGGATGAAATATTTAGCAATTTTTGGAATGTGGAGAATCCAGCTGAAGCATATCACAACGATCATAATCGTCAAGATAATGAGGATGAGTGGGATTTAGTGAATCCCACATCAACTGATGTATATTCAATAACAATTGCTACTGGATTCGATGCGTCCACAAAATAAAAATATGGCAAAGGGGCAGAGATTGTAGAAAAAATGGGTTTTCCAAGTAGGGGTGGTCTGAGTCCCACATGAGAAGGGCATTGGTATCCAATTGCCACACCCGCTCCACCAAAACATGGTGGGACACTAGTAATTGGAGGTTCATCAGAAAAAGGCACTACTCAGTCTCATACCCATGCACCTTCATTTGTTCTAGCTTCAAATCCAATTCCACCTTTTCCAAGCACTCAAATTCAATTTGAATCAAGTGCCACTCCCAGTGGTGGGGATGGCATGGGTAGTACTAGTGGTCCAAAAAGGACATTACAACTAGCCATGAAATTAGTGGATCTCAGATATCAAGGTAGTGTAAAGAAGCAAAAGGTTATGACAACAATACCAATGGTGTCTGTGACTGTGAGTCCAACAATTGCCACACCTTTAGGAAAAAACCCTCCGAACAGTCCAAAAACTCCACTTGTAATGGGTCAAGGTGTTACTTTACTAATCCTTTTGGTGCAATTATTAGAACCACAAGTGGAAGCTTGTACATTGCTAAAATTTCTATTTCACCTTTCAAACATTCAATTGTGTCAGAAAACCCTGATTTTCATTTCAATGATTTTGTAACTAACTTTGAACAAACAAAAAATAAGAATAGACAAAATACTAAGACATTGAAGAGGCATGTAGTTGTTGTAGCTCGTGATGCAGAACCTGCATTGAATAGGTTATTTCCCACATATGACCCAAACAAAGAAATGATGGAGTTCATGGTTATTATGCCCCTAGCTAGAGATAACAATCCACCGAAGAGTCAGATGGATCCATCTGAATTTCAAGTTAGCACCCTCCAAATGGATTTAGCCAAAATTTAAAATGTGGAGAAGATAAATGTGTCAAAAATGACCAACCAAGCGGTCTATAGTTTAGTGATGAAGTTGGAGAGAGAAAATGGAAAGCTTCAGGGAAGAATAGAAAAGTTACAGGCAGACCTAGCAAATGAAAAGGCAAAGGAGAAAGCAACAGATAACAGGTGCAAAGAATTACAGAATAGGATAAAAAAAATTCATCCTCTAAAGAAGCAATTGGACATCAAGAACATATGGAGGTAGAACTATAAATTGTGAGGGAAAAATTGGAAGAGAGCAATAAAAATCTTGAGGATGGAAAAGCCTCTTCATTAAATTTATACAAAAGTGTAGAGAGTGTGGAACAAGTAAACAATAACTTAAAGAAAGAATTGGAGGATGAGAGGGTAAAATCAAAATAGTGGGAAGAGAAAGCAAACTAGTGGGAAGAGGAAGCACAGAAAATAAAAATAAAAAATAAAGTGAACACCAGTTGTCAGAATTGAGAGAAGAGCTAAAGAAGGCAAATAATACAATTAAAACTTACAAAAATAGCTTGAATGACCAAATGAAAAATAAAGTCAAGAAAATAAAAAGAGACCTTTGGGGGAAAATAAAGGTGACTGGTGATAGGTTGTGTGATTGGTTTGAATTGAATGAAATCCTTAGATATATTTTTGGGAATCTCAAAGAGCACATTGAGAAGAACAAAAAAAATTGTCAAAGAGAGAAAACTGCAAAATAGATTTCGCATCAAATCAACACAACCAATGACAGGCATTTGTCAAGCAAGGGAACTCATGACCACGTTCGTGCATCAATAAAGGAAAAATTTATCTTTCAAAAATGTTAGAAACTAAAGGAAGTAGAGGAAACTCTTGCCTTATTTGAGAGAAATCTCGCCAAGATGAATCAAACAACAACCAAAATGATAGGTCTTGGTTTGCCGATTCCTGGTCCTAGTAACTCATTAACAAATTTTGTTGGAAGAGAATCTTACAAAAAAAGGTTGGAGGACACAATGAGGACTGATTTAGGCAAGCTTCCTCAGGACACAACTCATGAAGGCATTGCAAAGTGCATCAAACCATTGACAAATTTGAATGCAGTATTGGAAGGATCATTTCTTTCAAGTCACTCTAACAAGTATGGATGAGTGATGAGGTTGTAGGTCATTTACTATAACTTGACAAATATTGACCTTCCAAATGATGCAGAATGGAGCATACTAAACAAACTGGCAGAAACATCTCATCAATCATAGTATGTGAAAGTACTTTCAGTTTCAATCATCTCTATATTATTTTCTATTGGCTTGAATTGAGTTAAAAGTAACAAGTTTGAACTTTGATTTTTTAACAGGATTAATGTAGCAGACGCTATAATGCTATTGCTAATTTACTAAATCGGCCTGTCAAATGCAGAAATGTACATTTGTAGAGATGTTGTAATGGTCTTAACTCTTACTGATTTTGATTTTGAGACTTCACATTAGGCAAATTGACCTGAAGCTATTGTTTCTCCCTTGTTTCTATAAAAGGGAATTCAAGGTTATTTGCTAAGGGTAATGAAATTAAAATTGGGTGTTGAATCTTGAGTCATAATTCATTGTCAATTCACTTTTGCAAACATAATCACATAGAGTTGTGTTCTTATTACTATTAATGAATCAATTGTTACATTGTGTGACATGTCATATTTGTAAATAAATTAATGAGAATCTCTATTTCTAAGAATTGTATCATATGAATTGCTATGTTTTCAAAAAAAAAATCTTTAAGAATTGTACCATATGAGCTAAATAATGCAAATGAAAACCATTATTAATTGTAGAATTCATGACATTATCAACCACATTAATGTTTTTGACATTGGAATATGATATTATGCATGATTGATGATGAGATACAGAAATTGACAGTAGACTACAGCAAAAGGTTTAATAAATGCCTAGGACTTTCTACTTCTACAAAGGTTCAATTTTCCACATCATGTCATTATCAGGATCCTCAGATTCATCACCATCAACTTCATAGCTTCCTTGGTTCTTTGATATATTGTCTTCACTCTGTATATCTCCGCTTAACTCAAGTTCAACGCTAGCATTACCAGTACTAGTACATGAGTCAATGGCAGTCACATCATTGTCTTTGGCACTCCCACTTTGGTTTGAAATGTTGCCCAGCCCTCTTCTCTGACATTTCTTCCTCCACAATTTTAGTGCCCTATCGTAAGGAAAAGTATGGACTTCATACCTGGATGTATAGAGCCTCGAGCAATTTTCCAAATTCTTGTCTAGTTTGTTTCTTAGCTTTGAATTTAGGAACCCCAAAGCATTGAAAACTCCCTCATCCTCCACCGACCCCAATATCATGGCCAGACATAAATCAGCAAGCTTGAAAAATTCTGATATTGAATCAATCAATATTTTGCTCTCAGCTAGATATTTCCAAAGCCTTGTTGTTGATCCATCTTCGTGGGAGTTCCACATAATATTATATTGTTCCCTCATTGTCTATAAAAATGGCCCGATTGATCTCTCAAATGAGATTCATCTAAATTCCATTTAGAGTTACTCCATTTAACTCTTTGGTTTTGCAAAAATGATCTATCAAAGTTAGCAACTTAGTTTGATAATCCTTCGAATTGTTGATACTCCAATATCAAGGAAACACAATAGCCATGGATTCAAGTAGTTTGACTGGAGGGAATATTGCTATAATCTCTGATAAAATATCATAGGTAATGTGTTTCACAGAAGTAGTTACAGACTCAACAATCTTGGTAAAGTCTTCCCTTTTAACACTTGATATTCGCTTCTTGTGGTTCCTTCCTGGTTCCTTGAACTCAACCCTGGCAAAGTAGTACATTGGTATCTCAACTTTGCGTGCTTCTGCACATAACTCCCCATTTGCACCAATCTTTAAAATTTGTTAGGATTGTCCAAATCTGTGATTTTAAGCCAGCTGGAAAATTTTACATCATCACATGATCGATAGAGATTATCCAACATCATGCATGTCAATTAAGAAGCGCATCATATTTTGCAATATATATTGCTCTTTGCTGGGCCTTTTTCATTATATTTCTCATTTCCTCCAGCAGGGGGAGAAGACCTGCTAATGTTAAGAGTGTCTCTACATTACTTAACCTTCACAGCAGCCATGGAAATTTGGGTAGCCCTACTTCTTCATGAATTGAGTTCATTAGACCAACCAACGATTGATATTCTAAAAACACTCGATGCACTGGTCCGTCCAAAGAGATCCATCTAGTATCATTATCCTTCATAATCTTGTTCCCGTAAGTTAGTCCTTTGGCAGAGTTTTGAAATTCCCTCAATCATTTGGGACTTTGACAAAAGTATTGGTAGAGCTCTTTGATTAAAACTTCATTTTTTTGTATTGGAGTATTCTTGCTGGCAACTCCAAAAGTTAGATTCATTTTGTTGTCCATGCAGTGAATGAGAGTAACGTAGGATGCAAAAGAAGATTGTATCTTTGTGCAAAGACCGACCCTGTGGCCTTGCATTACTGAAGCTCCATCTGCTCCAACACACACCAACTTATTGGAAATCATCATGTCATTTATACCTCCATATTCAATTAGAGAACTCTTTACTAGTTCAAATAAATTTTTAGTTGTCACATTATCCTTCATTTTAGCAACAATTAGTAGATGAGGTTGGCGAACAAAATGTGTACAGTATAAACATGCATGCATACCCATGAAGTATTATCTACTGTTGTAACCTCGTCTAAAGACAATGCAATAAAATTTTACTCTTTAATTTTTGCCTTTAGATCTTTTTTTTCAACATCGACAAAACAACTTGCCCATTCCCATCCACTATTTACTGACCAGTGACTATGAGGATAGTTACAAACTTTCAGAAAGTGTAATAAAGCACTCAATGATGAGTAGTATTTCATAGGATTCCCTCTACTCAAAATATTAAAGACAACACTTAACTGAACATTTTTCCCATTACTTCTACTATAAAGGGGGAAATGATGTAGATAAGATTCTAGAACAATGGGGGATTGCACATAAAAGAGACCCTATACTACAATTAACCACTTACATTTAATTATTATGATAAGGAATGTAAATCTGGAAATATTTGCAAAGAATAATGAAATAACATACATACCTCATAACATAGCATATCTGGAAATACTTGTTTTCTGATGTCTGTGTTGAGTTTATGGAACTTTTGCAACCGGATCCGGAACAGGAACACAGAGGCGGAGAAAACCAAAAAAAAATTTCCAGATCTGGTCTAGGTCGACCTTGACCCAAATGCAGGTCAACCTTGACCCCTTTAGGTTGACCTTAACCTGCACTTCTCCAACGGAAATTATGTTTGTGGATCTCAGAAGTTTTCCAAAAAGGGTATCCAAATCTGCTCTACAACTCCCGAAACAGCGACTATAAATATCTAAAAATGGGGTTTTGGGGTGGCTATATAGGGTTTTGCCTTAGTCAAACCCCCATTTTGGTGATCTCCACCTCCATGAATAGTTAGATGTAATAGAATGTGTCTGTGTTGCTTGTAGGAAGAGATTTGAATGTGCAATGCCAAGATCTAATCTTCTATATCGAAACCCTAGCATGAATTGAAATGAGAGAGAAATGCATAGATTTGAATATGATAAAGAAATCATACCAAGCCCCCAAGGCTAAAGTACTCCTACCAAACTCACAATCCATAGTTGCTACCCCATGATTGTATCTTTTGAGTGCTTGAATGTTGAAAATAGTAGATCAAAGAAGAAGGAAGGATTGAAGAACTCTTTCTTGCTCCAATGAATGTCCACAATAGCTTGTCCACAAAATGCTTGCTTGCATTAAGGCATCATCATATCTTGTCCTCCTATATCATCCTCTTGCATTCTTGCATCATCATCATGTCATCATTGTATTATGTCATAATTGTGTCATAATATCGTGATGTCCTTGAAATGAAGGCAAAGGAGAGTGTTTATATAGATATTTCAAGGTAAGTCTCCTAGGGCAATGTGAGGGCCCATAATTCAAATTTCACCTCGAATCACGGTCCAATCACAATGACCAACTAAGGAGGAAATGTATTTAAATAAATTTTGAATGAAAACCCTTCCGCATTCAGATCTGAGGGCCAATTTTAGATGTAGGGCCCTGTTATGATCCAAATTTGAAAGCAGGAACCAAAACCTAACAGAGGTCAAGGTCGACCTTGACCCTAACCTGAGGTTTCAGGCCGGTCAATATAGAATGCCAGTGAAGTTCCCAGGTCGGTCAGGGACCTGGGATGATGGGAAAATAGAGCAGAATGCTGGAAACGGGCACAGGGACCTAGAAGAGATGTGATGAAGGCTAGGAGGACCAATACATAGGTCCTACCTAGAAAATAGAGCCACCAAGAAGGAAATCAAGGAGAATCCTTAAGATCCTAACCCTAATTTTACCTAGAAACAAAGAATTACCAAGTGCAGATGCATCCTAAATGCAAATCTAACATGTAAATGCACTAAATGAGGGTTCTAAACCCACCAAGATGGAAGTGCTTCCATTTTAAGATGATACATCTACTTCCAACTCTTTTCCAAAACAAGCTTCAATAGAGCCTTTAACTTGAGCAGGCTTTGTCTGTATATTTTGTTGAAATTCATATAATTCTACACTCCTAACATGCAAAGATTCGTCCTTTGTTTTCCATCTCATCACTAATTTTTCAACTCCATCTATGGTTTTCTTTTCGTAAACTTTACCCATATGCTTGTCTATGGTGTTGATTTTTAACTACAACCTCTTTTCCTTCTTATTTATCTTGGTGCAAATCTTACATCTGCATTCTACCGGAGGCTGACCTTCAATTGGATTATCCACTGGTTCAATGAATGGATGCTTTGACATCCATTCTATTTGAAAATTCCTCGACAACTCCCACTTCCAATCATTTTTTGATCCCCTATCCTTTTTATTTTTCTTTTCTTTTCTTTTTCCCTACACCATCATCATCTCTGACATTCTCAGTCTCATCCAAGTCGATTATATCATTATGGCTACTTTGGGTATTTAACTGAAAATCTTCTTCAAGTTCATCATGATCTGAGATATTAGGTTCGCCTACTTCTTCAATATGTCATGTAGTTTCAGGTTGTGAATCTTCAAAATCTACTTGTGGTGAAGCAACTTCCCGATTTGGACATAAACATTTCCAACACCATGACCAAAGTACAATAAGGTTTTGTTTTGTTGGCCTCTCTTGGCTTTCCCCACTTGCAGGAGCCTTACCCTTATTCTTGTTCGACATCTCCATTCTCCAATGACTTTCAGTGCAAAAAAAAATGTTAAATTGTTGAAGAAGTGACAATAGACTATAATATATATAAATATGATTCTGGATTCATTAGCCCTAAAATCATGTCTGAGGTCTCCTTGGTCACCACTGTTTGCTAATTGGTTACCACTAAATAATAATGAGCTCAAAACTACAAAGTCGCAGAATAAGTATCACTTACCTTTGCCTCAAATTAAATTGCAGTCGCGACTCACCAATGCAGTATGCCGTTGCACTCAACAGTCTGAAACTTCACTATCAATCAAATGTTTTTATACTAAGCCTTATTTGGCGAATTTGGCGGGAGGTATTAGGTATACAAGTATTTGGCGAAGCACGCATAATTATAACATGTCTTTTGTTATTTTCAAGGCGATTATGGGTCATCCAATACCTTCGTATGGTTAATAAAGTTGGCAAAATTGCATTAGTTTGAGACACGCGTCTGCAAAATGCTAGGCAAATTTTGGGCCGCCTATAAATATATATGTATAAAACTATTGGCAAATATAGGCCATCAATTTGGGGTCGCTTAGAAATTATAGGCAAATTTTATAAATTTACCGGGACCAAAAATTATATTCCATTAGCGATAATGTGTAAGAAATGGAGAAAATTAAATAAAGCGATGGGTGATGGGTGATGGGCTCGGGCATTGGACCCAATATTGATAAATTTTGGGCAATAGGGTCAATCCAATATATGCAAATAATTCGCCAATTCTCAGGTCACCAACATGCGACATTCGCCAAATGGAAAATAATCGCCACTAAAGTTTTCGCTGACTCTATGTGCCCCTTCTCTAATGCACATAGTCTATCGAACCACCCTTATCTTCCTTGACTAATCTCCATGCCCTTTCCAAGTCTCACATGAATGCACTATATAATCTTATAAGGGGTAGTTTCTAAACCATTACACCCTTTCACAAAAGTTCCCTTGTAATATTAATAAATAAATAATTACTCTACCTCTTTTAAAAGAGAATATTCTTTAATATATCCATTTAAATCAAATAGTAATATTATCCTTTATGTTTCTTCTCCCTTGAATGCCAAAACATTATATTGTAGATTTCTTTTTACTTTAGGGAAAAGGTTTGTCATCTTTGGATGTGTAATGAAGAAGGTGTTTTTCTCATTCTAGTCCTTGTGTTTGGAAGAGAACAATATTGTGGACTAGTGTTTCATCTATGTCATCAAGAAAAGTGTATCCTCTCATATGATCATCATGTTGACTTTGTCACATGGTATGGCTATTTATGTTGAGAAACAAGGTGAAGCAAGCTTGAAATATCAATTTTCTTATGTGATTATAAATTTGAAAAGATTGCCGATTTCAAAAATAAACATGTGATTGCACCATTCAACATAAATATAAATCAACCATACCAAAGGAGACACCAGATTTACGTGGAGAAACCCTTTCGGGAAAAAAACTCCACCAGAGAATGAGGGAAAGTATATTATTAATCTTCAAAAGAGAGAACACCATAATAATACACTTCTCCAATGATCCTAGGACTAGTTGGAAACAAAGAGCAATTGATGAAGATACAATTATGCCTTGGCTCCAATTTATAGCCAAATGGGACAGGAAAACCCACTGTTGTTTTCCAAAAACAAGGGGCCAAAACCACTTGCAAAAACTCATGCGTTAGAGAATGAATAGCCAATAGACATAATAAAATAATAAATAACTCTTTGAGTGACTTCTAGTGAGAGCCAAACCGAAAGCCACTTTGACTTTACACATTCTAAGTGCTATGTAGCTTGTGGTGATTGTTTTAATCCCCAAATGGACAACTTTTCTCCTCCCAAACTTGGTCTTCTTATGCATGACCCTTCATGTCTCATTATGGACGTGGGAAGGAGTGTATTTTATCGATTTCGATTTATATTCATCACCTCTTCATGTTCACCTCTTGAAAATGGAATTACAAATAGCCATAAAGTACTTGAATAATTAATATTTTTCTCATGTCCTAGAGAACAATGTCCAAAAAACATGGAGACATATGAATGGATTAGGATTGCAAGGTTAATGTCACCTTAGCCTAACAATTTCTTCCACTTATGATGTCTTTCTTAGTGTATCGACATTGGGTAACTTGAGTTTCATTACATGTTCTATCACAACATATCAAGTAAATATGCATGTAATGTGGCTTACTGATGTTACATTTACATCACAAAAAATTATTCATCTGTTATTAGTCTTGCAAAAAAAGATCCAATGTACCTCATTTGACCTTATTAAGACTAATTACAAATCTAAATATGTTATCAAAGATATATTATTTATGTATAAAAGTATGTAGGTTTTATTACAATAGTAACCAAACTAACAAAAGATTATGACTAGATAGCATAAATGAACATGTTATAATTTATTTGTTTTTTTTTTTTCCCAAAAAGTTATGTATGATAAAAAGTCAATTATGCTAATATGAGGGCTCTTTGAAAAGTAGCCTCTATAGCATGAAAACTCATATTATTTCTCTATTAAGTATTAGAAATATAAAAATCTAATCCCTATCGATAGACTTAATATAACATCGTTAAATAGTTTCTTCTAAACCAACGTTGGCGTTGGCCTCTTACCATTGGTTTACGAACCCCAGAGTTTAAACTTACGGACCTCAAACTTACTCTCAACCAAATTATATTTGTAGTCTCCGTTCCGCAATGTCATTTTAGTTATTCTATTAATTTTGACTCATCGAATGTTTGAATTCCAGTGATGTGATATGGCTTCCTCCATAGAATTTCTAACCAAGGTAATCTCCTACTTTGAATTCAAAACCAAGTGGTTGAGTAAATTCAGATTTATGAGTCTATATATATATATTCAAATTGTAATTATTGGTGTAATATCTTATTCATTATAGGTTATTCATTTTAGGATATTTTAGGATAATTAGGATATTTGTTTAATTTTATTTAGATAATTAATAATAGTATGTATATATCTTGATTTGAGATGTATTAGTGTCAAAAATGATTGCTGGTAGTTAGGTGCCATCTATATTTGTCAAGGCCACCTCTTTCTTAGTTGAGTGAAATAATCAAATGACTAACAACTCTTGACTATTATTTAGACTAAGCTAACTCACTTTTTGATTGAGAATGATTGAGAGTGATTGAGAGTTAACTCATAGCTTTTGGACTTGTCGTCTCTGATGCATACATCTAAGAGGTTTATATAATTGTATGTTACTCTTTGTAATATAACTCATTAATATTGAATATTAAATATCTTTATTATATTTCTTTTATTTTGTTATTAGCTTATACGCATTTTGGTATGGGTAGAATTTGTGTTTGGTCAAAATTATAACATGGTATTAGAGCCATGATGTCTCAAAGTTATCAATTTTTTAAAAAAAGGAGACTAATTATATCAAATTCTTGGGGGTTTCTCTTTGGTATGTAAATTTTAGAGCTTGGCAAAATAAATTAGAGCTCATCGTAGCATTTAAAAGGCTTGAGAAAGTCAAGATCAGCTTTTATTTCACCGATTTGGATATCAAAAAGGTCAGTTACAAACAAGGGTTTGATTGTTGAATTCAACACGCAACTTGTTGATGGGGTATTTTCAAGCCAAACAAACCAAGTTGTCATTGCATCAAGAAGGCTTAAAATCCCTATTGTTATATAAAATTTGCCTAGCTTCAATGCTAGGAGAATCTATAACAAAAAAAATTATCTTGGTGTTATGGTTGAGTCATTTAGTTCATGCATAATATAACTTGCACAAAAAAAATGAAAACCCACATGTTGGTGCATTGTGCAAATTGTGCATCCTACACAAGTCATCGACATTGCCCTTAAGACACCACCTCAATGGTCCCCCACCAACCCTATCAACAAACTAGCATGGGTGCAAAACCAACTAACCAACTACAAGAAGTTGTCTTCGATATGGAGCATTTTTTTTAATTTTGTAATGGTTTTTATGGATGGAAGTGGTTTACAAAAAAACGTTATTGGTGATTTAGGAATATTCTAAGTGCAACGAATATTCTAGAGGAATTTTTAAATATCCTCTACTGGCATTAGCATGACAGCACCCACTTCTTCCACCAATTAGTGTTCCTCTCTTCAATGGAGTTTTGATTTTGGTATTGAACTTCAAAGGCCACATTTATGCTCATGTTTTTTTTTTAAGAAATTTGTTTAGATGGGATAATTTTTTAAAAAATTGTTCCACTGTTGCAAAGCGTTCCTAATTTTGGTGTTTATTTTTGTCAAAAAAAAAAAGATAATAGTTAGTGATGCTAAAATGTTCCACTTTTGAGAACTTCTTAGGCTCCATTCAAGCTCATATAATAATGTTCTTGGGTGTAAAAATTTAAGTACATTACTTTTTGTGTACTTATTGTTGTAACCTAACCTCTCCTATTCTATATCTAAAAAAATTACTTAAATCATACGACCTATTTTTGGTATTTATAGTACACTAAGGTCAAGACCACTTCATTAATTTGGCAAGTGGTGATTACAATTGCACTATATATAAAGTTTGACAAAGTTATATTTTATTGGGAGAACCATTGATTGAATGAATTTGGGATGGGGTGGTAATCTTATGATGGTTGTTTTCTTTTAGTTCATTGCTTTGTGTTATTTAATGGAGAAAACCTAAGCTGAACTCCTAACTCAAACATATAGCCATTCATCATGGAAACTATCAAATATGAAATTATATAAAGGAACAATGTTATATTAAATATGTGAATGAGACTATTGGTAAACTTGCTAATGATAGTACAAAGGAGGTGTGGAGGATGGCATCTGAAATCTCATGGTCAAATTTTCTGTTTACTATAAAGCGATTTACAATTTTATCTTGAATCATGTAAACTCCTAATGAGGCTTGGGATGCTATTGAAAAAATTTAAATTGACAATATTATTGGAGATCAATTTGAATGATTCTAAGTCAAGAAGTTGGATCCTTGATTCAAGGGCTTTATCATGGAGTATTTTTTCTTCATTTGAAATATGTTCAACACCACCTATCTTGATGGCTAACCACAAGTATATGTGTGTTTGTGGGGGGACGTGTTGACATGGGCAAGGTATCCTTTAGTAATGTCATTTGTTCATTGAGGAGATACAATTTATGATCATTTGAACCTATAAGTCATTTCATTACCTGAGTTTCTAGAGACATGTGTTGGTATTTCATCTCCTTTGTCTCTTGTTTCTTATGTAGAGTCTAGTGTTGCTACATTCATGGACTCACATGATTCTTTGTATACAAGACCATCTACTTTGTCCTCCAAATGTAACTCCTTGGGATGAGTTCTTGACAAATCTTGTAAGTTTGTTTTGTTAGTCCTTTCTTCTGAATTTCATTTTTGTTGTCTCATCTTCATCTTTGGATCTTGTGCTACATCCATTTCTAGAAGGTTATATATTATTACTTTCATGATTTAGGTCGAAGAATCCTAGTTTGATTGTGTCACCTCTTAGCAATGATATGATAATATTTGACAACTTTCCAAAGACACCATATACAGGTTGCATTTTCTTCCCCCTTTTTTGGATTCAAATTATCTTTCAAATGCATTGTTGAGTTTACCTCTTGTAAAGGAAAGGAAGGTGGTTCAACATGCATGCATATTCTTTAGTTTATTATATCATCACTCTATCTGCATTGCAGAAGGAACTAAATTATGTGAAGACTATGTAGTTTTTCTTTTAATCCTCTTCTTCTAGGGAGACTCGTGGTCTAGATTTTATGACTCGTTTATCATTTTTCTAAGTCACAATTATGAGGGGGTGGGATATATTATATCATATGTGTGATGTTTCATCTATTTAACAAGCATACATTGAATATTAAGATATTTTTTTACTCTTGCCTAGGTAGCTAATAATGGAATATGTACACTTTGATTTGAGGTATAAAAGTGCCTCCACTTCCTCATCAACTCATGATTGTTGGTAGTCAGGTGACACCTCTATCCAATCAAGTCCACCTCTCTCTTATTAAATTTGAGTGATTGATATATTGGTTGATAGCACAACTCTTTACTTCTCATTAAACTAAGTCAATTTACTGTCAATTTAGTTCTTGATTGAGAGTGGTTGGGAGCTAACTTATACCTAGTGGACTCTATTTTTAATGGTTCTTATTAATTTTAAACATTAAATATATTTATTGTATTATTATATTTTGTAATTAACTTATAGGAATTTGGGTCTTATGGAGAATTCTTATTTAGGAAAAATTCTAACAATATATGACACATTTAAAATACATAGAACATATCTCAAGAATGAATATTCAACCATCCCAATGGATTATGTCCCAAAAAATTAAAATTAAGGATTATAACCTCTAGTAAAAACTAGAGTATTATATCAATCTAAAGCTCCCATGAATGAACAAAATGCAATAGTATCGAAAACATCAATAATCCTAGAAAAAAACAATGATAGTAACCAAAAACCATATCCCAACTCATAAAAAAACAAAAACAAAAAAAAAGGAAAATATTGATGTATAAAATAAATCAACAATAAATCGTGAACAAAAATAGAGAAACCACTAGAAGACCATAAATCAAGAGTACAAAGTGAGGTTCCATTTTCTTCAAGGAAAATAAGGCATGTTGTGTTAGCAACAATATACAACAAATCAATTTTGGTGTCTCAAGGTAGTATCTATTAGTTTGTTTCCTAAGTGTTGTCCTTGTCTTTCCATAAGTGGAATATCTCCTAATCCTTTCTTCTTCTTTTTCTTTTTATTATGTTCATTTATGTTTTTCCTATTTTGTAGGTTTCCAAGGCAAGACACACATTCCAAGCAAGTATATTCTAAGAAATGACATCAATATCTTTATCCATAAAAAAAAATTGAGTGATCAAATAATTTTATTTTCATGTTGGCTCCCTGATTTTACTTTGAATGTATGCATTCTCATGGTATCTCACATGCAATTCAAAGTGGTGTCAAAATACAATAGTAAAATTTATAAACTTTTGATTTCATATCTAAAAATAAACTTACAATATACTCTAAAAATAACATTGAACCTATCAAAACTAGCTAGCTAGTCTTGAATAGAGGAAACCGATTTAAATAAAACCTTAAAGAATGTTATTGAAATTGATTTTTTAGATATGAACATCATATAATCAAGTATAATAGCATTAACACAAAATCTCCCAAACTCCAAAATACAAAACAAAACCCATCAAACTATCACTTCCACAATTTACCCAAATCACTTAAAACACCACAATTGTTATTATTGGGCTTCTAAATGAGAAATGTATAATATAATCTATTACAAACATTATGACAACAACATACTATTGTAATGCACTCACAAAAACACATCAAACACACAACTATGCTCATTAAACCACTCCAGACAACTCCATAGAAGACTTGCAAAACAAAATGAAGAAACTAACAAATACCCTATCTTTCTTCAGCTCAAATACAAACTTTGGTTGAGATATCTTACTATGAACAAAGGGTTTTTGTCCTCTAACCATACACTAGTCATGGATTTCTATACACAAGCCTTATACTCCAACAAAGTTTTGTCAGTGGAAGAATCTTCTTCTAAGTCTACAAATATGAAAGAAAATGTGATATCAAGAATGTCCTCAAAATGACCACAATCACAATATTTGTATTCATCTTGCATGCAAGATTTGGGTGCCCAAATTCAAACTCCCTCTTGGGAATTCCTACTAATACAATTACCAAAACTTATTTTGAGCCGTCAAAGATTCTCCTCAACTTGTAATAGTGGAAACTTTCTAAAATTTATTAAGCAACAACTTTTTACTCCCTCCTTAGGAGTTCCTACTAATTTGTTTATGACAATTGCCAAAACTTATCATTGAGTTGTCAATGATTCTCCTCTACCTGTGTGATGGTGGAAACTTTCTCAAATTTATAATGCAACAACTTTCCTAGAATGGTACAAATCCAATGCCTCGCTAATTATTTCCTAATATTTAATTTACTATTTAAATGTCCTTTTGATATTGAGAATATTTGGACATTCATAAATATTAAATCAATTATTCTCCCTAAGCTTATTTGATTAATCCATGAAATAAAGAAAAAATTGGTTAATAAATGAAAAAAATAAATTTTAAACACAAGGTGGCATGATAATTTAGATTTGCAAGTGTGTGGATGACCTTTCTCAAATTCATGATTATTGAATTGGCCCTTGAACTTTTAAAACTCAAATTCAAATTTAGGAATAACCTTACCTTACTCACTTGGTTGGTATTTGACTAGACACACAAAATATTCCATTTATGATACTTGTGTTAGATTAAAAAGATAACCCTAGTGCATTTTGACAAGACCTAGAAATCATCCAAGAATCATTTGATAAGATAATTCAAGATACATTTATTATCATAAATAAAGTATTTGTTATTGCATTACCCACTTGCATCAATGTTTAGAGTATCCACTATATTGTTTTGTTGTTTCCAATCATTTGCAAAGTCATTGAAATAGTATTCAAAGTTTTACAAGGATTGAATCCATTTATCAAAGATACATGCACAAATTGAACCAATGAATACACAATTAATTCAATGATTATAAATACAATGACAAATGAAAAAAAAAATCTAAAACATTGAATCTAAACTTTACTAAATATTAAAATTTTAATTAAATATCATTATTTTATCATTTTATTTTTATAAATTTCATTTCATTTCATTCATCAATTTTCCAAAAATAAAAATCATTTTTATCTACAAATACTTATTTATTTACCCTATAAATGTATAGGAAAATGTTACTAGTTCCTTCCCAAGAATATACAACTTGTTTAGCTTAATTTTTCTTTTACAAGACTAAACAATATTATCTAAAAGAAGATTTAAGATAAATTAGTTAAAAATAATTTTGATTTTCATTGACACGTGAACATTCATTATTTTAAAGTTAGATTCAACTTGTAAAAGGAGTGGAAAGATATTTCTTACAATATTGTTGATAAAAATGATAAACAAATACAATTTTATGATATTGTTTCAAGATTCAACTATGTAGATTTTTAGTCAAACTCATTGACCTATATTTCATGACTAATGGTTCACGAGAACCCATCTCTCATAAGAATGAATGGAACACTTGGCACTCATTGCATCTAGGTGATGTTCACAAAGGTGAAACATCGCGACTTCTAATATGACTATAGAAATCAATTGAATATTATTACTATAAAAATATTGTTGGTATTGACATGTTGTGGTGGTTAAGTTATGGTGTTATTGTTCTTGTCACCAAAGTTCAAACCCCTAAGAACACTATTGTTGAATGTTTAAATAAGAATGAGATCCCCATTTGTGACCTCAACAATTTATAATTGGGAATCAAATATATACCCTTTTTTAAAAAATAATAATAATAATACTTATAAAAATATTAACATTTAGGAAAAATTGAAATATGTGCTTCATCAATTAAATTTATTCCAAATATGCACACTTGTTTGGGGTTGTGTGGCCTGGTCCATGCCACCAAAAGGATTACTCGTTTGCTCATCTATAAGTAAAGTTAAGTAATGATGAGACAGTTTTCAAATCATTTTTTTTTACTGGTCATTCTAAGTAACTAAACTTGTTTTTGTTCTTTTGTTTTAAAACGATTTCTATATCAATATCATTATAATTCAATTTTATCGATAACAAATATTTATATTGGTCATTCTGTATCACGATTCGCAAATGCCATTTCAACAATTTCAACAATCATGATACATGAATTGTATGCAAAAATGAAGTTATTAAAGCACGCAGTGAGATACCCATATGATTGTTTCAATGGATCATCTCATATCACAATTTTAAAAAGGCTGTGCAACGAGGCAGACGTGGGAAGTACAACAGGGTGGCGAAGAATCAGTTAAGAAAAATTAAAGGCTTCCTTTTATGGTGGATTGATCGAAGAGAGTTTCTAATTGACTAAGTGTTAAACTCTAGAGGTTATCAATAGACTAAGATGACATCAAATAAGCCAGTTGTAAGTCTTGAATGATTTTTAATGGAATAGATATAGAAAAAACTGAAGACAGACAGTGTAACGGAAAATTTTATAATTAGCGAACTTGCTTAACATAGAGATGGATCAGGTGCAATTTTTAGAAGAGTTCGTTTCAAAAGAAATTGTCGTTCTTTATGAAGTAAAGAGTATAATTGTATAAAGATGGATGCTCTGACAGCAAGTTCTCCTGTGATCAGACTTGTTTAATCTACCAATTTTAGATGAAACGAAGAATAAGTCTTGGGTGGTTTTGATGGAAGAGAACTGGGACTCTGTTGAGCTTATTTGAAAGAGAATTGATATATAATCAGTATTATCAAAGAGAAACTATGAAAGCTAATGAGCCTCTGAAGATCAGAGGCAGCATTCGCAATTTACTGGTTTTGGTAGCTGTTTCAGTGTCTCTCTTGCTTCTTAACAATTGGGTATGTTCTCTGGCAAATAAAAAATCACTATTTTGAATGAAAATCTGACGATATTTGAATAGACCGGTTGCACTCAGCAGGGAAAAGAGTAAATAGTGGGCACTTGAACCGAATTATTACTGATTGGCTTTTTTCGTATTTGAGAAATGCTAACTGATGTTTATTGTAATCTATGCAGTCAGATGAGTTATGGAAGGTCAGAGCACCGAAATTTTATCCAAATGGAATGGCAAACTCTGCCCTCTTCCAGGAAAGACACAAGACCAAAGAAATGCTCAATTGCTCTTCCAATGCTGTTTGCTCTTCTTCGTCGCCTTCATCAAAATCATGGTTATCCAAATTTATGAGCAAAACCTTTGATGATAATGGAGCAGAATCCTGTCCATTCTATTTCAAGTGGATTATTACAGATCTCTGGCCCTGGAAAGAGTCTGGAATTACGTTGCAGCAAGTTGAAGAAGCAAAGGAGCTGGCATCATTCAGACTGATGATTGTTAAGGGAAGGTTGTTTACTGAGATCTATCACAAATGTTTCCAAACAAGAGATCTTTTTACCATTTGGGCATTTTCCCAGTTGTTGAAATTGTATCCTGGTATGGTTCCTGACTTGGACCTGATGTTTAATTGTGAAGACAAACCTCTTGTCAGTAGGTTTGATGACAAGAATAATCAGACCAGGAAGAACCCCCCTCCTCTGTTTCACTACTGTGGGCACCGGGATTATTATGATATCGTGTTTCCAGATTGGTCTTATTGGGGCTGGTAAGAGATGATGTGACTTTTAAAATTCCTAATAAGATTTCTTTTCAATGGTTTGTTCTTACCTCTATAGGAAAACTGTTACTAATAAGAAGCTTTTTAAAACGATTTTTGCTTCTGAATGGTTGCTACTGTAAATGATCTGTCTCTAGTTCTTATAAGCCTTTTCAGTTGATTTTTTCCTCCGAATGAATGCAACTTCTGAAGCGTATCTATTTCTACTTCCAAACTATAACTTTTGTATGGAAATTGAATTCAAGGCTTTCATTTGGCTTTTTCTTTATAGGTTTCATAAAAGTTATCAGGCATTAGGGTGAGGTTTCATGTGGGGGCTTAAATTTCAATTTTTCAGGAAGAGAAGGTCCTATGAAAAAAAAGAAATTGGTTACAAGATTATTTAGAATCTTTTTCTCAAAAATAATAGTTCCTACTTTTTAGGCTGGCATATTTGAATGGGTGAAAATTGGGTGGGACTAAAATTGTCCCACCAGTTTAGGAATGTTATTGGCACTTGTCAACATCTAGGTCCAGATTTTTTTTATAAAAAAATTTGGAGGGAAAATAAAATTTTTAACTTGTTTTATCACTGCACAATGACACAAAGTATAGAAGACAAAGGTATGTATTTATGAGATCACCAGCTTCCTTAGATTTCGGAGCTTAAACTTGTAAGCTGCACTGCACTACAAAATTTATTGGCCCACCAGCTTTAAAATATTCCTAAATAATCTCAGCAACTTTAGCTCTACTTTTTAGGAAGCCCCCTCCTTAGAACTCCACTGAGGAGGCCAAAGAAAGAAATACATCAAGCCTTGCAGTTTGCATGTGCTTACTTAAGAGACCACAAGTACATATAGATTTATACACTTAGATATGGAGAAAAGGTTGAGGAAATGACTTAACCAGGACTTGCAGTCTGCCTCCCATTTGAGTTAGGAGACCTTAGAGAAATTATCTATGCATTTGAGAAAGTGTGTATGCATTTAGATCAATAGAAAGCGTCTATGCACTTAGGGCAGGTCCCCATGCAATTGCTTGGCTTATTTTGGCTCACTGCCACTACTTAACATTTTAAGGAGCAATTTGTGGAGCTAGTGACCCCATGGATATTTAATTTCACTGTTTATTTTATCTTTAATTATATTTTTGAATAAAATTAGTAACATTTTTTGCACAAAAAGTCAGAGAAAAAATAAGGCGATAAAAAAGGAGGGAAACAAATTTGTCAAGTCATGTAGCATTTTTCCAATAAGCAGTTGCTGCTTATTTCCAGCCCCCCATTTTTTTCAATTCTTAATTTCAATTCCTAAACTATAGCTGCTCCACTAAAATAGAAAAGGATTCCAATTTATCATTTTCCCATGATTGAAAATTTACATGGGAACACTCAACTACTTAAATTTAAGCAGAAAATACACTTAAACAGACGCATGGGAATATGGGGTTAGACGAGTAGAGAGAAAAGGTAAAGGATATAACTTGTGCTAAGACCCACATTCTGGCTCATTTATTTAAGAGAACTAGAAGAAAGAGCATTCCACTCAAACTGGGAGATAGAGGCGACCAAGGAAAAGACTTGCACCAAGGCTTGAATCTGCCTTCTTTGGAGAATAATATCATAGCACATTCATATCAGATATTAAAAGGCAGCGATTCACTCCAAACACCTGAAATGGATTAAACAACTCCTTGTTCGTTAGGGATGGGATTGGATAGTAAGATTGATTTACCATACAGAATCAGATTCTGATATAATAGTACAAATATAGACATCCCTTCTTTAGAAAAACATTGTTAATAATAGATATCCTCCAATACCAATTTACCACTCGTATTCTTTAAAAAAAGGATATGTACATATTCTTCATTACTAATTCTTTATCCTACCAAACCTTTAGTACAGAGAATTTAAATTCAACTCTTTCTAATCCAACCTATCCAGAGTGCTCTCCAATTGAAATTCCATCCAAAAATTACTTATTTGAGAATTTAAATTCAACTCTTTCTAATCCAACCTATGCAGAGTCCCCTCAATTGAAATTCCATCCAAAAAAATACTTATTTCTAAAATAGGAAACCGCTCCAGGGTCCTGTAGATTTGGTGGCAAGCCTCAAATGGACAACATATAGATTCCTGTCAATGGATGCTAGAACTCATTTTGTAAAATAAAATGCTCCACAAACCAATACATTTTATAGCATTCAAAAACTAAGGACTAATTCCTTGTCGAAAGTGTATGTACTCAAATAAGCATTTTTGACAAGTATAGATATGCTCATCAAAGGCGCTTGAGAGATTGAACCTTATTCCTTTTTCATGGATATATTAACATCAATCATATGTAGCGGATGGATCTCCTTATATGACAGCTTTTTCTAACAGCTTATTTACTACCTGCATTAAACTCATTTTATTTATTTTCTAGATTTTACATTTAAAGAGATATCAAGAAATTACAAGAAATCTTAGGCTGCTAGATTCTCAAGACTCTTTCCTGAATTGGTCGGTTCAGTATTATTTGCTGCATAGCAAAACATTAAACAGCTTCTCAAAGTCATCGAATCTTGAGCAAATTATTGCAAAAAGAACAAAAGATTTAAATTTTATAAGTATATTTTATCATTAGTTTCTATTCTTCATTTGACATTAACTCCCAAGTGTTCTATATTCTCATAGCAAACAATTACGTTACATCTTATTTTCTATATAGTTGATTGTTCAGATTATTTGCTTTTATAATCAGACATAGAAGAAGAGTCCTCAATCATGCTGGGTGTAAACCAATATAGATATTATCATTCTCACTGTGACATTCATTTTTCAGGCCGGAGATTAGGATCCCACCATGGGAAGTCCTAATCAACGAAATCCAAAATGGAAGCCAACAAGTAAAATGGTCTGACAGAGAACCAACTGCATATTGGAAAGGAAATCCAAAGGTTGCAGAGATTAGAATGGAACTTCTCAAATGCAACAAAATATCCAATTGGAATGGTCACCTTATTGTTCAGGTAAGGAAATAACTAAAAATAGAGGTTGAAAATGTTATGTGAGTTTAGATCTCTTGACTTTTTTAATCTACTTTCAAGGACCAGCTTTGAGAAAGAAATGTCTTCCTTGAGATAAGTCAGGAATGTGGAATCAGAATTGCTGGAAGAGCAATCCACACTTAATTGCAATGGGATGGATGGGTAGCTTAGTGGTAGAGCACATTAGGAAACCTTATATCTTTCTAGTTGACTGATTTTTACTGTTGAAAGCATGCCAGTCAGAAAGCTTTTTCGCATGTTTATTTTTGTGCTCTATATATATTACAGGACTGGAAAGTGGAGTCTAAAAGAAGCTTTGAAAATTCCAAACTGTCTGACCAGTGTAAGAACAGGTACCCTCTTTCTTTCACCATCTTATTCTTTAAGTTACTAGTACAAAGGTATACATATAAACAGACCAATATTTGTGTTTATTTGGAGAGTCAGAGTATGAGTGGGTGTTAACATATATGCATGTGTTTGAGAATATATGTGACTTTGATAATTACATGTGAAAAAGTAGGTTTTAGTAATCCATCATTCAAACTTGGAATATAGGAACTAGAGCACTTCATATAAACAGCTCGAGCCAAATTTAGTTGGACCCACATGAATAAACACCTATTCAAATAATGGACTTATTAATCCACCGTTCAAACATAGAAATATAGGAATCGGAGTAGCTTTTATAAACAGCCAGCGCAAAATCTGGTCGGACCAACATAAATACACCTAAGAACAGCATATTGAGTTTGAACAAGGATCTTCTTCCAATAGACTCTCTCACTTATTTTTGCATGTCTACCGTGATCTGTAATCTGATTTATAATCACTTAAAAAATAGGCATCCCCATGAACTGTTCTTTTAACTAGTTGAATGGAATGGAAAAGCTTTAGATTCTTTTTAATTAGAATATTTACTATTTAACATCACATTATGATATAGTTCAAAGAGTAAAAGATTCATACATGCTAAAGAGATAAATAGAACTTCTGTTTATTTGCAAATTATTTATAGCTGGACATTTTAGGAAAAACTTAGAATATGTCTAGAATTATTTAAAGGGCCAAAGTCAAACAAGCTACAATAATTGAACTTACCTTCATTATGAGTTACATTCAGTAATTCGTGTTCAATATTTTGGTGGTCTGATATAGTATTTTGACCTAACAATTTGTATGATAGATACAAGATATACATTGAAGGCAACGCATGGTCAGTGAGCCTAAAGAATATTATGGCATGTGACTCACCGACCTTGATAATAAGTCCACAGTATTATGAATTTTTTCAACGAGGCCTTGTTCCCTATAAACATTATTGGCCTGTAAGATCTGATACGATGTGCGACTCCATCAAATTTGCTGTAAATTGGGGAAACAATCACACAAAAGAGGTGACTTTTCTTGTTCTCTAGCACATTGCAAGTTTGCTGTAAGTTCGGGAAACAATTGCACAAAAGAGGCAACTTTCTCATTCTCTAACACATTGCACGTTATTTAATAGTTTCATGTTTACTCTTGTGCAGGCAATGGAAATGGGCAGGGCAGGGAGTGATTTCATGTTGAATGAGCTGAAAATGAATTATGTTTATGACTACATGTTCCATGTTTTAAGAGAATATGCCAAGCTATTGAAATATCAGCCATTTGTTACCCAAAATGCTGTTGAGTATTGTTCAGAAGCAATGATATGTTTTGCCAATGAAGTAGAAAAGCAATACATGGAGGCTGCAATGGTCACAGATCCTAGTCCTTCAGCACCATGCCAAGTGAGAGAGGCACATACAAATGATCAAGCAATTTATGAATACATAAAACAGAAAGAAAGAATCCTTGACGTTGAAAGGATGGAAGAGAAAGAATAAACTCAAAACCCTTAATCCTTCTAACATGCCAGTCCTTTGTCTTACGATGCATGAGGAGTTTCATACCCCAGTAGAACTTCTCTTTGGTTGCGATGAGTCTCATTGAATTATTTGAATAAAAAGAAGAGTTTTAAGTGTAACTCTTAAGGGATTTAGCCAAAACAATTCTCTTCCTCGAAGGTGGCAATCTAGTCAAAAGAAAGTGCAATCTTAATTGGGAGAGATTCATACCACCCACTAGAATTCTTCAATTGTGATGAGTCTCATTCAATGATTTAAAAAAAGGGGATGAGTTTAAGTGTAATTCTAAAGGCACTTAGACAACATAATTATCTTCGTCATAGATGGCATAAAGAGAGTGCAATCCCTTAATTTATTGGGAGCCTTGAGAATTCTACTACCACATAATCAACTTCAAATGCAAAAAAATGTCTACATTTTATTTAGCTAATTACTAGGTGATAGTTCAAATATGTACTATTGAATAGTAACAAAGTATATTTCTTCACAAGATTTAATTCTTAAAGTTTTCAATTTAAAGAATTTGATTTGAAAATTTGAAATTTCTAATTCAAGAATGAACAAAATAAAGAGAGGAATCTATTGAGTAGCAGTTGAAGAGTTTCTTTGAAGCACAAGATTGGCAACTGGAGATTTATAAAATTCACGTATTCTTTAGGGCAAAAACAGTTACGGCGTCATTCATGTTTCCATGTAGGTCTATTAGTACAAATCAAGCTAGGGGCCAATTAATTTTGATCTCGATATACAGTACAGTCTTATGGAATATAGATATCATACTTCACCGGAATAAAATATAATATACATACTAAAGAATCTTCAGAAATTAAAGATTAAGAAAGATCACCAAATTGCCAGGAAATCATGAATAAGACATTCTTACACTTTAACAGAGATTTAGACACTTGACTTTTAAGATTTTACTTTCATTATATAGTTTTATGTTGTAAATATTCATTTTTATTTAATATTAACTTCATTTTATTTTCAAAGAGACATACCCTTACATTAAAAGGAGGAATGAAAAGTGTTCTTTTCAATCATAAAAATCACATCTATTCTAGTAATTTTGTGAAGGTTTTCCTATACTAGCAATAAAAGCATCCTCATTATATACAGAAGGCGCTTACAATATTTTATGATAGCTTGTGACATCATAGTAATGTGTTAAAGAAGCACTATTAAACATTTGTAAAACCTTTATATCTTTGAGTGGTTGGCTGTAAGCAGAATTATGTGCTTGTTCATGTACATTAGCAACTTAGCTTTAGCTAGTTTGATTATCTCACTGAGGGCGCCGTAACTCCAATCAGATCCCCGGGGCATCATAATAACAACTACAAGAGTAACAAAATATCCATCAAGAAGAATAAGAAGAGCACATCACTAACAACTACAAGAAAACAAAACAATAAGCAAGAGGGCAATGTACCCGAGGGAAAATACCCGAGGGCAAAGTACCCGACAACAATGTACCCAAAGGGAAGGTACCTGAGGGGAAGTACCCGAGGGCAAATACTCGAGGGCAATGTACTCGAGGGAAATCCCCGAGGGCAATGTACTCGAGGGAAAATCCCCGAGGGCAAGTATTCGACGACAATGTACCCGAGGGCAAATACCCTACAACAATGTTCCCAAGGGCAAATCCCTTCAACCCCTTTGACTCTCAATCGACGACACTTAGGACCCTTCGGCTCCAGATGGTAATGTTCCACTCGTACAGAAAACTAGGCCCGCGCACTTCCAAACACTTTGTACGACAACGTAGGTTGTTACTTCGCGATGAAGGATCCAATCGTAGATAATTCCTCCGCCAATAATATTATTGTAGATACAGAAATGAATCATCAACACAGAGTATACACCATCAACAACATTGAATGGCCAAAAGCTAGATATTTGTATTTCGAATGATAAGAATATAACTCAAAGTACATCAAATTTGTCTTCAACTGAAGACTTCACAGATTTGAAGCACAATGTGAAATATCAGAGTGATATTTCCAACGGCAGATTAGGGTGGTTGCAAACCATCGAAATTAGAAATACAAACTAGGGAGGGTCTTTGTGATATCTTGTTATTTCAAAATAAAAAAAACAAACATGTAAATAAGGACAAGGAGAAGCAACATACCTTGTCTTGTACATTATCAAACATTTCTTGCACTTTGCATAATAGTTAGATCTAATTCAATAAGATTTCCTTCATGTAACACATACATATTCATCCACAAATATGCATTATTCATATAGAACCATCATACACATACATGCATAATATTCCATCACATGCATTCATATTATCAATACCATAACATTCATATCATTGCCCTCCATATGAATGCATCCAGCCATGATATAATATTCCATGCACGTTAGTACATACAAGGAACATCATACCATGCATAGATGCACCCATACAGTATGTGCATTCATGGCAATCTGCATTAAGCATCATATTCACATATATCTCTACATATTATGGGGCCGATGAGAATGGGCATCATCGGGACTGATGTTTCCATGATCGGGCATCACTTCCGATCCATGGATTTGGACTATGCACATCTTCCTAGCTGACGGTATTCTGGGCCAGCACTTATAATACAGCCGACAGTATTCTGGGCTGACAAAGCAGTGATACATAATGTAGCCAACAGTCTTTCCAGGCTTGCATTTACCATAAAGCTTATGATTATTATGTTTAATCATATTTGATTACTCATAATAATCACAAGTGATTATTATGAGTAAATACTAAATAACAATTACTGGTTATGAAGGGTGACGACTGTCTACTCGTGCCTCCTCGTGATTCAAGAGCATATATTTATATCAGTCAATCGGCTCTCCAAATGCAGTGAAGAAGAATTGATTTTATATAACTTATTTCCCTTTGTGGAATCCGCTCGATAATAAGAGCACAGCAGGTTGCGATAGCAACCATTCAGTGCAAGCATCTCAATCGCATATCAGAGATGGCATCATTAAAGATGCATTTAACATCATATAAATATCAGAGACGGCTCCTATAACAGAGATCATTGCATATATAATATCAGAATATCAGAGACGGCATACCTCTACCTGAGATCATTGGTTATCCTGTAGATTGCAGCATATATCACATAAGAAAGATCAGATACAGCCATACAGGGTATCATGCATAATATACATTGTTATATCATAAACAACCATTGTATTACAATTGCATTCTTAATTGCAGTAGAGCATTTGGAATTACTAGTCATACATACTATTCATTATAACTACATTCATATTCCATCATTGTAGCATGTGGAATTACCAGTCATATATACTTAGATAATTCATTGTACTGCATTCAGATTACAAATAATTCATATAGCATTCATTATTATATCTACATTTCAATTGCATTTCTATTGTGTTAAGTAAACATTTAAAGGAAGGAATCTTATAATTCACGTAGTGTCCATATAATCCAGAAAAGGGACATTACAATTGGTATCAGAGCCATCTTCCTATAATGGACAACGATAAGGGAGTTAATAATAAACTCGATCAGTTTTTGGATGGACAGAGGAAGATGCAAGATTCAATGGACCAATTAATCAAAGCTCTTACCCAAGCCTCCCTTAAACCATCACTAAGGGACACATCTCATTCAGCAAGCAAGAGCTCAATGCCCGGAATTCCAACTTATGCCGATTCTACCAATGCGGTCCAAACCACAAATTTTATATCCTTGCAAGAACAATTCAAAAAATATTGGGAGAACAATAATCTTAAGAACTATCCCTAAAGAAATATCTTGAGTTAAGGATGAAATATCAACCAAATAATACCGGAGCTCCGAACTCTTTCTCACCATGAAGACAGCACAAAGAAGGTCAACAAAACTCTTGAAAGAAGGTACAAGGAAATCCCCGCCTCCTCACAAGGATCATGCACGAAAAAATAGACTCCAGAAGAAGCGAGGAAGTAAGTTACCACCCAAAAGAAACATACACAAGACAAATACCATCCTTCCTACCAAAAATAAATGATACCACCTCTCAAGGAGCAAAAACAGATTCCCACTATTCTCTGAAAACACGGACTGACACCAAGCCAACCAGAAGAAGATGGGGGGACGAAATAACTTCCGATGAAAAATCTTTGCAGCCATATCAAGGCAACATCACCATGCACTACCAGGCTAAGGGAAATGTCAAGGGCTACAAGGTCACAAAACCCACTCTACGAACTCAAGGAACACATGATCTATGACAACCCTTTCATTCATATCAAAGACGAATTTGAAAAACAACCTACCCCACAAAACAATAACGAGGCAGATTCAGAAGAAGGCACCCTAGCCAACCTAGAGGGACCCACGCCAAACACCTTTCAAATTCAAGGACAACCTAGAGGGAGATGAAATAACTTCCGATGAAACATCTTTGCAGCCATATCAAGGCAACATCACCATGCACTACCAAGCTAAGGGAAAGGTCAAGGGCTACAAGGTCACACAGAGCCCACTCTACGAACTCAAGGAACACATGATCTACGACAACCCTTTCTTTCATATCGAAGAAGAATTTGAAAAACAACCTACCCCAAAAAACAATAACGAGGCAGATTCAGAAGAAGGCACCCTAGCCAACCTAGAGGCACCCACACCAGACACCTTTCAAATTCAAGGACAAATTAATGGAAGAAGCCTAAAAGTACTTTTGGATAGCGGTTCTACTCACAACTTTATCAGTCAAGCTTGGATCCAAGAATAAAACATACCAAAACTCCAATGCAACAACATTAAAATTAAATTGGCCAATGGAGCAGTCATGTTTTGCAACACCATAACTTCCTCCCCCCCCCTCAAATTGTAGCTTGGAGATTACACTTATTCGGCTCAATTCAACATTTTTGAGTTAGGAAATATTGATCTCATTTTAGCACTGCGATGGATGAAAAGCATAGGACCATTTAAGCAAGATATTAAAAAACAAACCATTGCCTTCAAGAAAGGAAAAAGGAGACACATCCTTTACGGACTCCAAACTAGGGCAATCTCACCATATCCAATCACACCTCCTATAATCAAGCAGTCATTTCCTTGCAACCTCAAGAAGTTTCTACAAAATTCAAAATGCAAAACTTGTTCAAGAATCGAGGTAGTCACAAAAAGTGATGGAACATCCAGGATCTGCATTAATTATAAGAAATCCATAAGATCAAAAAAGTCAAATGCTTGTGGGCAAGCCTTTTTGAAGGAGGGGAGACTGTGATATCCCGTTATTTCAAAATTAAAAAAACAAACAAGTAAATAAAGACAAGGAGAAGCAACATACCTTGTCTTGTACATTATCAAACATTTCCTGCACTTTGCATAATAGTTAGATTTAATTCAATAAGCTTTCCTTCATGTAACACATACATATTCATCCACAAAGATGCATTATTCATATAGAACTATCCTACACATACATGCATAATATTCCATCACATGCATTCACATTATCATTACCATAACATTCATATCATTGCCCTCCATATGAAGGCATCCACCCATGATATAATATTCCATGCACGTTAGTACATACAAGCAACATCATACCATGCATAAATGCACCCACACAGTATATGCATTCATGGCAATCTGCATTAAGCGTCATATTCACATATATCTCTGCATATTATGGGGCCGATGAGAATGGGCATCATCGGGATTGATGTTTCCATGGTCAGGCATCACTTTCGATCCATGGATTTGGACTATGCACATCTTCCTAGCTGATGGTATTCCGAGCTAGCACTTATAATACAACCGACGTTATTCCGAGTTGACAAAGCAGTGATACATAATGCAGCCGACGGTCTTTTCGGGCTCGCATTTACCATAACACTTATGATTATTATGTTTAATCATATTTGATTACTCTTAATAATCACAAGTGATTATTATGAGTAAATAACAATTACTAGTTATGGAGGATGACGGCTTTCCACCCGTGCCTCCTCATGATTCAAGAGCATATATTTATATCAGTCGATCGGCTCTCCAAATGCAGTGAAGAAGAATTGATTTTATATAACTTATTTCCCTTTGTGGAATCCGATCGATAATAAGAGCATAGCAGGTTGCGATAGCAACCATTCGATGCAGGCATCTCAATCGCATATCAGAGATGGCATCATTAAAGAGCATATAACATCATATAAATATCAGAGATGGCTCCTATAACAGAGACCATTGCATATATAATATTAGAATATTAGAGATGGCATACCTCTGCCTGAGATCATTGGTTATCCAGTAGATTGCAGCATATATCACATAAGAAAGATCAGATATAGCCATACAGGGTATCGTACATAATATACATTGTTATATCATAAACAACCATTGTATTACAACTGCATTCTTAATTGCAATAGAGCATTTGGAATTACTAGTCATACATACTATTCATTATAACTACATTCGTATTCCATCATTGTAGCACATGGAATTACTAGTCATATATACTTTGATAATTCATTGTACTGCATTCAAATCACAAATAATTCATATAGCATTCATTATCATATCTACATTTCCATTGCATTTCCATTGTGTTAAGTAAACATTTAAAGGTAGGAATCTTATAATTCACGTAGTGTACATATAATCTAGAAAAGGGACATTACAGTCTTCCACCTCCAAAACTGCGCACAAGACACAATTCCATTTGGAATTGCAAATACACAAGAAAAGATAACTCCACCACGACTTCCTACAATGCCAAACATGGCCTTATAAAGAGCTCCAGGAAGTTTCCCGAAGGGTTACAAATAGGCCAACATACTTTATTTATTATTTTATTATTTTGGCTCCCTTTTATCTTATAACTAAATTAATGAATTAAAGAAGTCCTTTATAATATTATTTAAATTTTGGGACCGCTTAATTAATTAATTTAATTAAGTCACTTTATTAAAATTGGGGACATTACAAGCCTCCCAACCCAAAGATTGTTTTCCCTCGAGCAATCTGCAATTGCTTTCCCTCAAGCAATCTGCAAACTATCTGTCGTCTGACAAGCTCCAGGATCCCAAACCATGTGTGGACACCGATAGCCATATCCACTGAAATATCCATGCTGCAACATGACCATGTGCACGCACCTAGATGTAGGCGAGAAGAGTAAATCTCCATCAAGCTTTTGCTGCTCCACTCTGATATAAACGTTGCCATTCCAAGAGTCATAGGGATCCAACTGAAGCCAATCATCAAACACATCAATGCTATCATGTCAATCAATCTCTTGCAAAAAATCATGGTCTGGAATCTCAAAGCACAAGTACAATTGGGTCTTCCTATGAGGAAGCCACTCACATGACGAGATGGTAATCATGCACGCCTCATGCCCAACCAAAAGATAAACTCCATATTCAACCAACTGCAGAGATTGCTCCTACAAGGAATCATCATTAGGGTCTGCATCTCCATGAAGTCGATCAACCATTGTTAACTTGACAAAATTCATACAAACATCTTCTTCATCCTTGCGGTTGTCTTGAAGGTTACGGTGTTCCATTCCATCACTGGGTGCCATGATTGGATTTGAATTTCACAACAGGATGGCAAGATCACCAACTCTGATACCACTGTAATGTACCAAATGATGGAAGTCACCCGATGACAATTCACCCGAAGGAAAATGTCTGAGGGCAATGTTCATGAGGGAAAATACCTGAGGGCAAAGTACCCGACGACAATGTGACCGAAGGCAAGTACCTGAGGGGAAGCACCCAAGGGGAATGTACCTAAGGAGATGTACCCGAGGGGAAAGTACCCAAGGGGAATGTACCCGAGGGAAATCCACAAGGGCAATGTACTCGAGGGAAAACACCCGAGGGCAATGTACCCGAGGGAAAACACCCGAGGGCAATGTACCCGAGGGCAATGTACCCGAGGGCAAGTATTCGACGACAATCTACCCGAGGGAAAATCCCTTCAACACCTTCGACCCTGAAACGATGACACTCGGTACCCTTCGGCTCCGGATGGTAATGTTCCACTCGTATAGAAAAGTAGGCCCGCACACTTCCAAACACTCCATATGACAACGTAGGTTGTTACTTCACGATGAAGGATCCAATCGTAGATAATTCCTCCACCAATAATATTATTGCAGATACGGGAATGAATCATCAACACAAAGTATACACCATCAACAACATTGAATGGCCAAAAACTAGATATTTGTATTTCCAATGATAAGAATATAACTCAAAGTACATCAAATTTGTCTTCAACTAAAGAATTCACAGATTTGAAGCACAATGTGAAATATCAAGTTGATATTTCCAACAGCAGACTAGGGTGGTTGCTAACCACTGAAACTGCAAATACAGACTAGGGAGGATCTTCCACCTCCAAAATTGCACACAAGACTCAATTCCAATTGGAATTGCAAATACACAAGAAAAGATAACTCCACACTGACTTCCTACAATGTCAACCATGGCCTTATAAAGAGCTCCAGGAAGTTTCCCGAAGGGTTACAAATAGGCTACCATACTTTATTTATTATTTTATTATTTTGGCCCCCTTTTATTTTATAACTAAACTAATTAATTAAAAAAGTCCTTTATAATATTATTTAAATTTTGGGACCACTTAATTGATTAATTTAATTAAGTCACTTTATTAAAATTGGGGACATTACAGACTTCCTGATGAGCTCTTCCCTTTTTTCCAATCTCTTTCCCTTTGTTGAGCAAAATTTCTGAGAGCCTCATCTAGAGCCTACTCTTTGCCCCTTTGTCTCTTTCCTGTTATATGGTTCCACGTTTGTTGTCTCTGCACAAGGAAGTGAGTGGTTTCATTTTGACGCAAGGAGGGTCAGTAACTAGGGCCAAGGGCACTCCCAGCTACCAAACCAACTTGCTAAATACAACACGAAAGCTTTAAAACACAGAGGAGAGAAGGAATACATAATTTATATTATTGCATCAAACTTCATACATGACGGGCTGTAAGGCCTTTACGGCCAAATACATTCAGAAGTCTTTACAGAACAGTTCTCGTGCATGTGAGGTCACAAAACTTCGATCCAAATCTTCTAACTAACTGCTACCCTCCAACTATCTCCTAATCTAAGAACAGAACACTACTTTTATACAACAGGCTATCGAAAAGGTCGGCCTCAAAAGATCCTAAAGATCCAACATAGGAAACAACAACGACCCAGATTTAGGTCCACATGAATCCCAATGAGAGACCCAAACATTAATTACGCTACGGAAATTAAATGCACATGTCGGCCACAAGATCCAACATCCAAAACCAACTCGGTGAGAAAGACTACCGAGCAACAGAGACCAATCGGTGAAACCACCGAGCAGTCAAGAACAACCACCGAGACCCGTCGGTGAAGCTAGCCAAAACAAGTAACCAAGCTCGATCGGTGAACCAACAAACCTTCAACCCACTAAACAAGAGCAGTTACCGAGCACTTTACTAAGTAGTCTCCAACAAGCTATCGAACCCAAACAAACATATTTTTGGTTGATACAGGATTGCCAAGAACCCAAGATGCTCCTGCATCAAACACCTAGGGTTAATAAAAATGATTCCCTAAATCATGAGGGCGATACAACCTGAGTTGAATCCAACTCAGATTGAGAAATCCACGTAGAGTCCTCAATCGGTCTGTTCTTCCACTTTACCAAGTATTTCATGTAATTCTTTCCTTTGGTGCTTCTCTCAATTCTTTCTTCCAAGATCTGTTCAACTTCTTCTATCTGTTTCTTAGGATAATCACTCGGCACTATCACTTCTTCATTAGATTCATGATACTCATACAAATCTGGAATGTTGAATATAGGTGATATATCCATGTCCTCAGGTAATTCTATTTCATAAGCATTTCCACTGTCAAACTTCCTCAATCTCTTGCAAGGACCAAATTTCTTCATCTTCAATTTACCATATGTTCCAACAGGAAATTTGTCTTTCTTCAAATGAACCATAACTTTATCATCAACCTCAAAAGTCTTATGTCTTCTTGATCTATCTGCGCTATCCTTGTATTTCTGATTACTTTGCTCCAACTTATGTTTCACTTCCTCAATTCTTCTCCTTCAGCACTTCTTTTCTCTTATCCAACAATATCTCTCAAATCTGATATACCTCTCGGTTACATGCCAGTAACAATCTGAAAAGGTGTCTTTCCAGTACTCCTATTCACTAAATTATTATATGCAAACTCTGCTTGTGCTAACATCAAATCCCAATTACTCGGTTTATCTCCAGTTAAACATCTCAACAAGTTACCCAAACTTTTGTTTACAACCTTTGTTTGTCCATCAGTCTGCGAATGAAATGTAGAACTATACTTCAAGTCGGTGTCTAGCTTCTTCCAAAGTGTTTTCCAAAAATAGCCAACAAACTTACTGTCTCGGTCAAAGATGATACTCTTCGGTAATCCATGCAATCTGACAATCTCCTTGAAGAAAAGATTTGCTATATGTATTGCATCTGATGTTTTTCTACATGGTATGAAATGTGTCATCTTAGAAAATCCATCCACCACAACAAATATAGAATCATAACCTCTTTCTGTCCTCAGTAAGCCAAGAACAAAATCCATGCTGATATCACTCCAAGGTTTCTCAGGAATAGAAATTGTTGTATACAAACCAGTATTCTGACTTACTCCTTTTGCAACTTGACAAACTCCACAACTCTTCACAAGTTTCTGAACATCCTTATACAACTAAGGCTAAAAATACCTTTCCTTAAGCAAACTCAATGTCTTATCAATACCAAAATGTCCAGCCAAACCACTACTATGTTTCTCCTTTATCAAATTGGTTCTCATTGATCCTCTCGATATACATAACTGAATACCTTTGAACAACATGTCCTCTTGAATGAAATAATCTTCATACTTACTTAGTTGATCTAGAATAGGTGCTATGCACATTCTCCATGGCTCAGAAATATCAGGGTCATTTTCATACAAATTTCTTCATATCATCAAAACCAAGAACCTCAATTCTCATTTCAGTTAACAAAGATCTTCTCCTACGCAATGCATCAGCAACTCGGTTAGAAACTCCACTCTTAAGCTTTATCACAAATGTGAAACTCTGCAAATACTCTACCCATTTCATGTCTCTGATTCAACTTATTCTGACTACCCAAATACTATAAAGCCTTATGATCAGTATGCAACACAAATTCACTCGGAACCAAATAATGTCTTCATTTCTTCAGTGCTTGAACAATAGCGTAGAATTCTTGATCATACATAGAATATTTCCTCTTAGCATCATTCAACTTCCCACTAAAGAAAGCAACATGTTTACCTTCTTGAGTCAACACAGCTCCTATTGCACTGCCACTTGCATCACACTCAACTTGAAATACCTTATTGAAATCAAGTAAGGCAAACACAGGCAATCCAGCAACCCTCTGCTTCAAAGTCTCAAAACTTTTATCAGCTCCATGTGTCCACTTGAACTCTCTTTTGTCTCCTCTCATTGTCTCAGTCGTAGCATTACAAACTGAACTGAAATTCTTGATAAACTTTCGGTAAAAACTTGCTAATCCATGAAATGATCTTACCTCACTGACATTCTCAGGTGTAGGCCAATCAAGTATAGCTTCAACCTTCTCAGGATCCATCTTCAAACCATCAGCTGAAATCACAAAGCCTAAATACACAAGTTCTTCTTTCATGAAGGAACACTTTTTCAAATTAATCAGCAACTTTTCCTCTTTCAATCTTTGCAACACTTGTCTTATATGCATCAAATGCTCTTCTCTAGTCTTACTGAATATCAGAATATCATCCAAGTACACAATCACAAATTTACCCAAAAATTTCTTCAAAACCTCATAAAAGTACTCGGTGCATTAGTTAAACCAAAAAGCATAACCAACCACTCATACAAACCATCTTTTGTCTTGAAAACAATCTTCCATTCATCACCTTCTCTGATTCTGATTTGATGATATCCACTTTTCAAATCAATCTTCGTAAAATATTTTGCTCCACTCAAACAATCCATTATATCATCTATCCTCGGTATAGGGAACTGATACTCAACTGTGATCTTGTTAATAGCTCTTGAATCAATACACATTCGCCATTCTCCATTCTTCTTAGGTGCTAACACAGCTGGTACTGCACATGGACTCAAACTTTCTCTAATCAAACCTTTCTGCAACAACTCATTAACTTGTTGGTTGAGTTCTTCATTCTCAGTTGGTGTCAATCGGTGTGGTGCCTTATTTGGCAAACTTGCTCCAGGAATCAGATTCGTATAATGACTTATATCTCTCATCAGTGCCAAACCATCAAGTACACTATCTGAAATGATTTCTTTGTACTCGGTAAGCAACTTTTCAACTTCCTCAGGAGTTTTATCTTTTGTTTGCTCACTCGGTTTGTTAGGAATCAAAGCATAACAACCATCATTTCTCTTCAGATCCTTAACAAACTGTCTACCTTCCATCAAACAAACTTTCACAGATGTGCATATCCCACTAACAGATTCTTCAACTAAAGGTAATAGGATTTGTCTCTTACCATAAACCCAAATAGTATACTTATTCACTCTTCCATCATGTATAGCATGTCTATCCTATTGCCAAGGTCTACCCAACAAAATATGGCAACAATCCATAGGCATTATATCACACAACACCTTACATAATACTTTCCAATTTTCAAATTCACAAAACATTGTTCACTCACCATAAGTGTATGCTCATCCTTGATCCATGAAATCTCGTAGGGCTTTGGGTGCTTCATTCTTTCCAACTGCAACTTGGTGACCATTTCTTCAGATGCCAGATTGTCCGAGCTTCCACTGTCAACAATCACTTTCCAAACTTTGTCTGCAACTCTGCTCTCAGGTCTTGAACAAACTCTTTCTTACTGGGTCTTTCTTATTATTCTCACTCCATAATATTCTTTTGACCATTAGGTTTCCTTCCTTCTCAGGTTCATTCAGTGACTCTTCTTGCACCAATGCATTTCTGCTACTACCGACTTTCTTGTTTGCATGTGTACACTCAAATGATCTATGTCTCTCTTCTCCACGGTTGTAACAAGTTCCTTGGAACCCTCTTCTGCTATATCCACCTCGGGAGTAGTTGCCTCTTCCTCGGAATGAACTTCCACCTTTCCACTCGGTCTTGCCTTTGTTTTGATGTGTATCTTGATTTGTCTTGTCCTAATCAAATCTACTGTTTTCACCATAAGATCTACCTCTTCCTCTAGGGAATCTACCACCTCTTCCTCTTTGTCTTTGCTCATGTCTCTTGTTCAATTTCTCCTCAGCTTTTAGGGCAAATTGATAAGCCTCTTCAATACTCTCCATCTTTACCAAGCTGATCTCATCTTGTATAGAACTCCTTAACCCATTCAAATATCTTGCTATTCTTTCCACCTCATCCTCAGCATGTCCAGATCTGATATCTAATCTGTAAAATTCCTCGGTGTAATCTTTCACAGAGCTATCTTTTTGCTTCAAACTTTGCATTCTCCTAACTAGGTTAATCGGATAATCACAAGGTAGAAGCTTGTCTTTCAACTTGTTTATCATCTTATCCCATACCTTGATCTTGTCTTTACCCTTCTTCTTTTGATCCAATTGCAGATGCTCCCACCACAAGGATGCATGACCTTTCAACTTTGTGCTTGCAATCTTCACCTTTTTCTCCACTGTTGTGTTCTCATACTCAAACTATTTCTCCATTTCAGTTATCCAGTCTATCAGTTCATCCGAATCCAACTTTCCACTATACTCGGGAGGATTAAACTGAGGTGTGGACTTCAAACTTGTCAAAGCTCACAGTAATCTTTCTTCTTCTTGATCCATCACAAGTGGAGGTGCGGCTTCTCCCTACACTTCCTCAAATTCATCATCACTAACATCCTCAAGATGTCTTCCTCGGGGTTGGGCTGTCTCAACAATTTCTAATCTTGCAGCAATCTGTCTTAGCATATCAACTAAGCCTGGATCTGCATTTCCTCTCCCACGAACCATCTTGAAACCCTCTGCAATTGTAGGTCAGATCGCAATCTACTACCCCACAACAAATCAACCAACTAGGATTTACAAAAAGGAACCTCAGATCTAACCTTCACTGTGATACCACCTGACACAAGGAGGGTCAGTAACTAGGGCCAAGGGCACTCCCAGCTACCAAACCAGCTTGCAGAATACAACACGAAAGCTTTAAAACACAGAGGAGAGAAGGAATACATAATTTATACTATTGCATCAAACTTCATACATGTCGGGCTATAAGGCCTTCCCGATTACGGCCAAATACATTCAGAAGTCTTTACAAAACAGTTCTCATGCATGCGAGGTCACAAACCCTCGATCCAAATCTTCTAACTAACTGCCACCCTCCAACTACCTCCTAATCTAAGAACAGAACACTACTTTTATACAACAGGCTACCGAAAAGGTCGGCCTCAAAAGATCCTAAAGATCCAACATAGGAAACAACGACCCAGGTTTAGGTCCCACACGAATCCCAATCAGAGACCCCAACATTAATTACGCTACGGAAATTAGATGCACATGTCGGCCACAAGATCCAACATTCAAAACCAACTCGGTGAGAAAGACTACCGAGCAACAGAGACCAATCAGTGAAACCACCGAGCAGTCAAGAACAACCACCGAGACCCGTCGGCGAAGCCAGCCAAAACAAGTAACCGAGCTCGATTGGTGAACCTACAAACTTTCAACCGACTAAACAAGAGCAGTTACCAAGCACTTTACCGAGCAGTCTCCAACAAGCTACCGAACCCAAACAAACATATTTTGGTTGATACAGGATTGCCAAGAACCCAAGATGCTCCTGCATCACATTCTCTTTTGGAATCCCACCAAAGTGCTTAATTGTCTTTCCTCTTTCTGTCATGATCAAATATCCTTTTTGCCTAGTGGAACAGCCCAACTGTTATTACAATTACTTAGGAACTCCAATGATCGCCAGAAGACAGCATCAGCAGGGAGACACCTACCCATGCAAAACAGAACAACCACCATGCCATGGAAGATGAATAATTGCAACCAGCGAAAAGAATAATTACCACAGATAACAGGCCGAACCTTAGCACCAGCCAAAGCTAGAAACAAAATACACAGCTTCAAAATACAGACAAACAGCCACAAAAGGGAAGTAAGTCCACAAACATCCCACCTAAATGCCTTCTTGCATACTTGCCACATGTTGGGTGAAAACAACAGGAAAAAACATTCAACCAAGAAAATTACACAACCCATAATGACAGGCTAGAGAAATAAAAACAAGTTGAATTGGACAAAGAACAATGCCAAATGGCCCTTGGAGTCAACATCATCATATGTTACCACTGTTAGCTGTCATTCCTACCTTGCCACTGAAGTGGTCTCAGATGCTATCAAAATTGCAATTGCTGCTGACATAATCCCAGATGTTGTTGAAGTTATAGTCATGCTAACGTCACACACAGATTGAAAGTGTTATCAAAGTGACTTGCTACTGAAGTCATCATAAACTACTACCAAAATCCCAGTGCTGCTAAAGATGACAGTGCTACTGAGATGAAACAGCCTGCTTCCAAAGTTGAAACAAGTCATTGCTGAAGATGAAATTATATTTTCTTTTGCTGCAAACTCAGCTAGAATGTTCTTTTGACCTCTTTTACTCAACTAAGCATGGTTTATTAAAAAAAAACGAACACAAAACCAAAATCTTCTCAATCACCTTTATTATGTTTATGAGTGATGCAAGTTTGCTTGTGGACCCAGATGCTCTTGCATCAAAGAGCTTGCCTGATATTTTGAAAATTAGATATTTCAATCATATTTCAGTTTATCTTCAAGGAGATACAAATTTAAAATTTTTGTAATCATCTAAAACCCAATTTGGAGGTCTAAAGAATCTAAACTAGAATGTAGATCAATATTGCTAAACTAGATATGGAATGGAAAGTGAATTCAACAAACATATCAACTCTACAGATTGAGGTCAATTCATCAAATCTTGCCCTTGCTTTAAAAATAATGGTTAAGGAAAGAAAGACTGCCTAGATGTTATGACTCTAAGTTCAAAAACTATGAAGGCTTGATCAAAATAAATGCATCTAAGTAGAACCCTGTGTAGCTATACCTGGGCATGGTCTAGTATAGATAGCTTCCTTTTAAGTATTAAACCCTTGCATGTGAGAAACATTATTGCACACTCACCCAATGGACCCTTTATAAAAGGTTTGTTTTATACTTCGGCAAACAGGCTGGAACCTCAGCATAATTTTGTGATTAGCACTGAATATTCTATCTTAAACAAGAAATAAAATATTCTATAGAAGACTAGAGGTTCTATCTTTTTTTTTTCCTTCTTTTGATAGGTGAACACTTCTGACTTGGAGCTATGCTAGTATGCACCAATGAGGCCACAATCGGGGGACCACATCCCCAGCATGAACGAAACAGTCCAAACCCATGACCTTGGTAGGCCCAGCAGGGACACAAAGCCCGCAAGTACATCAGCCCAGCGAGGGAATGGGGTACAGGCATGAATGTCTGCCAAGAGACCTGGGACGAACGCCAGTAGCAGCATCAACGCTGCGGCTCAAACCCGCGAGCATGTTGGATCAGTGAAGGCACAAGCCTCCGATCACAACAGCCCAGCGGGGATTTGAACCCTGGTGGCCACAACAACAATGCTGCCACTTAACCATTGCGCTATGGGATGAACTTTGACGAGAGGTTCTCTCAAATACAAGAGATAAAATATTCATTTAGAGAACTGAAGGTTGAGGAAGGTTAACAACTGAACTATTACAGCAATTGCAAACAAGAAAATCATTTCAATTTTATAGGAAACAAGATGATACCAACTTCAGGTTTACCAAGGCATCTCAACTTCAAACCATACTGAAAGAAGAACTGGGTTAAACATTGTGGAATGCTGGTTAGACTGTTTTCCAATGTTTGTGTTATGCAATTGCAGAACAAGAGGAATAGAGATAGAAATATTTCAATTAGCGTGAGTCAGAGGTAAGGTATTGGATCACATGTATGGTCGTTGTTTGTTTTTATTATCACCAATAATCCCCACAAGAACACATCCCATTTTTGAAATGATGATAGCGATTAGCATCTCTTAAGAAAATTTCTCGCTTTACAATCTTAGAGATGAATTTTGCAGCATTATGGCAATCACCACATATACGAAGATTCTTAATAATCCTAATAGGCATTTCCTGTGGAATGCTAATAAGCCCAAATGCAATGGCCAGCTTCTCACTATGATATGATAACAATTTTGCTTTATGTTCCTCCTCTACATCGTGCAGCACAAAGTTTGTGTTGGGAACATAGCCTGACCCCTTTATCAACTCCATTAATATGTCCAGCTTCCTGTATATTTCCTCTGTCTGTATGTGTGATCTGTCCATGACCGTAAAAGAATGCACCCTTCCTTTTACTTCAATCCAGCTGAGTCCCGGTTCCTTTTTCACACCCCTTTCATACATTGATTTTCTCACATCCGTAAGATGATCCCACCTGCCAGATGCAGCATAGATATTAGATAAGAGCACATATGCTGCAGAGTCTTGTGGTTCTATCCTCAGAACATGTTCTGCTGCATGTTTTCCTAGTTCAATATCCCCGTGGATTCTGCAGGCAGCAAGCAAGGTTCGCCAAACTAGAGCACTAGGCTTGAAGGGCATATTGTTGATAAGTTCTTCTGCCTCATCCAGCTGCCCAGCACGGCCAAGAAGATCAACCATACATGCATAATGCTCCATTGTTAAAGTGATGCCATGATCTAGCAGGATGGAATCAAATAGGCGACAACCTTTATGCAATAGTCCAGCATTGCTACATGCAGAAAGAACACATACAAAAGTGATATGGTTTGGCTTCACACCTTCTTGTTGCATTCGTTCAAAGAGTTCAACAGCCTCCTTGCCATACCCATGCTGTGCATATCCACCCATCATGGCATTCCAGGAGACAACATCTCGATTATATATTTTGTCAAACCCTTTTTGCGCATCCACCAAACTTCCACACTTGGCATACATGTCAATAATGGCATTCCCCACACAGATATCTACGTCAATTCCTTTTTGGATAATAAAAGAATGGACCTGCTTTCCAATTTCCAGGCTTGCTAGGCTGGCACAAGCATTAAGAATACTGGCAAGATTGAACTGATCTGGCTGTGTGCCAGCCCATAGCATTTGCTTTAATAGTTTCAGTGCCTCCTCACCTAGCCCGTTCTGGATATATCCGTCAATCATGGCATTCCATGAAATAATATTCCATTCAGGCATTCTCTTGAAAACCATGTGTGCATACCCAATACTCCTGCACTTCATATACATATCAAGAAGGGAAGTTCCCACCCAAATATTTGACTCACTTTCATTTTTGATGATGTAATTGTGAATGGATTTTCCTTGCTTCAGATCTGCTAGACTGGCACATGCCCTCATAACACAAGGGAAGGTGAATTCATCTGGTTCAATACCTGTAAACTGCATTTGATAGAATAGTTTCAGAGCCTCCATGAAACTACCATTTTGCACTAATCCAGCTATCATTGCATTCCATGATATATTATCCCTTGCAGGCATTGCATTAAAAACATACAATGCATCAGCTAAACTGCCACATTTACTATATGCATCAACAAGGGCATTCTGCACAGAAAGATAAGAGTCAAACCCTGTTCTCATTATGTGAGCATGGACCATCTTGCAGCATTCCAAGGATGCTAGAGAGGAACAGGCAACAAGAACACTAGTAAAGGTATATTGCTCAGGATATATGCATGTCCCTAACATTAGGCAAACAAGTTTCAAGGCCTCCTCACCATATGCGTTTTGAGCATACCCTGAAATCATTGCAGCCCATGATACGATATTCCTCTCAGGCATTCTGTCAAAAACATAGCGTGCATCTTGCACCATGTCACATTTGCAATACATATCAACAAGACCGCTGCTAGCAAAGATGCTAGTCTCATACCCAGATTTGATTATTTCACCGTGTATTCCCATTCCCACTCTTTGGTTCTCCAGGGTTGCACATGCTTGGAGAAGAGAGGCATAAGTGTACTGATCAGGCTGGATACGTTCTAATTTCATTCCCTGAAAGAATTCTCCAGCGCTGTCTCCCTTTCCACTCTGTACATATCCTACTAGCATTGAATTCCATGATTCTATGTCCCGTCTCTCCATTTTTCGAAAGACTGTATGTGCAGAACCTATATCACCACACTTGACATACATGTCAAGAAGAGCATTCCCCACATTAACATCCGAGATTACCCCAAATTTAACAATATAACCATGGACCTGCAAGCCATGTCCTATTGCTTCTAGGCCACCTGATGCCCTCAGCACTCTTACAAGCGTGAATGCATTTGGCATAATTCCCAAAGTAAGAATTTGATTAAAAACCTCAATTGCCTTCTCTGGTAGTCCATTTTGAGTATATCCTAGGGAAAAAATTAATGAAACGTACATTATTAGCAATTTAGAATTCATGGCTAGTTTGTCCAATATCATGTTCTTAATGTATTTTATCTTGTGAAATAAAAAATTTACTTCCATGTTCTGTAAGTATCAAATACAGAAGAAATTTGGCAATTGTCAACGAAAGACAAATAGTTTTATAGGATTTCAAAATGAACTGTTTGGGAAAGATTATTAAAAATAGTCAAATAGTAAAGATGGACTTTGGGATCACTTTCTAACGACAAGAATTTGGAGTTGACAGATCATCAGTTGGACATGGTAATCAAGGTAATCCCTAGGTCCGTCTTTACTTGTGTTGACCTGTTGAAGCTTTAAACTGTACCTAGCCAATTTCCTACAATTAGCCACTAAAATTTTCCCTACCTGATAGCAGAGCTGTCCAATTCACCAGACTGGGATCCTTCTTTTCGTCAAACACTTTGCGAAATCCTTCTACGCAATTGCATTTAGCATACATATCCATAAGAGCAGTGACTACGTAAACATCCACCCCAAATCCAGCTTTCACAATGTGGGCATGAATTTGAAACCCTTCGTCCAGAGCTACCAAACTTGAGCACGTGCCGAGAACAGTAGCCACTGTGAACTCGTTTATTTGAACATTTGCCTTCTGCATTTCCTGAATAAACATTAAGGCCATTTCCTTGCAATCGCAAGTAATATAAGCTGCAACCATGGTGTTCCATGAGACCAAATTTCGATTAGGCATTTTATCAAACACCTGGCGCGCATCCTCTATTAATTGAGATTTTGCATACAGGTCAATAAGCCTACTGCCTGTATAAACATCTATATCTTGGCCGCTTTTAAGAATAACACCATGGATTTGTTTGAACTGTCCTGGAACATTTTCAAGCTGTTGTATTTGTCGAAAAAGTTTTAAAGCTTCCTTTGGATTGCCATTCTGAATGTACCACAATAATGCATCTCGCTGAGACATATTATCAACAAATTCTCGTGCATCGTCAATCCTATTCTTTGTTTTTCGTTTTGTGAGGGATTTTGATGTGGATTTTACTGAGACATGAATTCTTTTTGTCTCTGCTGAGATATATATATATTGTTTGTATGGGCGTTCTGTAAAATAAAAAGAGGTTTTTCTTGGCTTTCGAAAGCAATCTAAAACATGAGACTGAGAAAATGCAGAGGCCATTGTTATCTGCACTTAGCTTCATCTCATATAAGTACTTCAAGCAATTATGGACTCGAAACATAATGTGTGGATATTGTCTTTCTGAAGTGGATAATGTTCGTGATGGAACAAAAGACTGAAGTAATTGTTCAACCAATTTTATAGTATCATCTTGATAATATAAATTTTGAAAATGATAAAAAAATAATTCAATATATTTTTATAAATTTAAATTATAGGATGGATAAAAATCTTGTATAGTATATGTAAAAAATTCTTATAAATAGTTTGGGAATGGCCGTGTGCATATTAATGGAAGATATCATATTTCTTATCAATCATATGTGAAGTTTTTCCATCAATATTTTTAAAAAATTTGTTAACAAATATTTATCAAATGGTCTTTAGTAGCTAAAAGGCACTTGGTTTAATGGAAAAGTTCATGTTGTAGACATCTAGATGATGTTGAGTACAAATCTTTTACAATTAAAAAAGAAGAAGTTGTATTTAGTTTATTGGTGAGTTGAATAGTTCACAAAGAGCCAACTAAAAATGAGTGCAATGACTAAGTACTTTAGAAAGATAAAGTACCTCCGAAATCTTAATTCTTATCCAAAGAAAATGATAATATGTAAACCTAATGTCATAGTATGTTAAATATAAAATTGTAAAATATTTATCTTACAAAAGTATTTGCAATCTTTTGTGAATCTTTTGAAATAGAATAGAGTGAAGATTGATAATATGATGTTTGTAAAAAAACTTTTAAATGTCAATGGGCCCTTGGTCTACTGGTGAAGTTAAATGGTTCACAAAGAACCCACCAGGGATCAAGTCTTGTTGAGTGCAAGGCCCGACATCATAAGGGATGAGGCTAGGATCGTGCCCCAGGCGAATTTGGCAGCGTGGATGCTCCTCGGTCCTTGGCTCTAAGCTAAAGAGGCACGTGTAGGCCTGTATTGGGTTCCTAAACCCTCCATAAAAAAAAAATAGTAGGTCACAAACTAAAAAGAATAAAAAAATATATTTAAATGTATGTACATATTTAATTATTAGTTTCTTGTTATTCTTAGTTTAACTTATAACATGAACTGTAACCATATTAATTTATACAATTCAATATATTTATTTTTTAATTTAAATAATAATAAATAGAGAGATGAGGTTATCTAGTTAAAGTAAAGAAAGAAACAAGAAGGTGAGAAGACATCCCCTCCTCTTAAATTAGATCTCCTCTTGTTTTTAAAAATGTTAATTGTTGGTAAATATTACCCTTTTTTCTATAGGTTGATTGGGTAAGTATGGGAAGAATAATTGATTAATATTTATTATTTTCTAAATGTATTTTTCAGTGGGACGATTAAATATTAAATTTGATATTTTGAGACTCATTAGTGGCATTGGGAAATGTATTTTGATGGGAGCTAATACACAAGAAGAATTTTGAAAATTTTAAGTGGTAGATCCTATGTCAAGCCATGGCATCTCCGTTATAGCATTTGGTAATGGTCATATCCCAAAAAAGAAAAGAATGCCAAAGGAGGTATTAGATTTTGGGCACCCATTTCTCCAAAGAAAGATTCATATAAATGTGGTAAATATGTCATTTGCAAGTATTGTTGATATCACTTTTTTTCTCACATGTGCAAACTTGCAAAGTTCTTCTTCAATGGACGAAACCCCTTTGGAGTAGAAAGCTTATGGACAAAAACACATAAGCATGTAGTGATCAAAAGACAAAAATCATTTGCTGAAAGAGACCAATATCATCTAGAATTTGCAGTTGGGTTGAAGGAAGTTGGAAGTTTTCACAATTTTCAATATTTGTGTGAGATTGTCCACTTGACTTTGATGGAGTTTTATGCATCTTTATTTTGCATGTTAGCGTAGGCCTTGATTTTCATCTATTTAAGGTACCAAGATAAGCTTTGATAAGTTGGGTATTGATGATTTGATCTCGGGAGTGTGTATGTGTAGCTCTCTATATGTTGAAAGTACACATTTTGCAATCATTGTAGTTGTAGGTTTTATTTGTCTCTCTAAAAATATTGTTATTGGAGCTTCTTGGTGTTATCTCTAGCATATGAAAACGTGTGTACATGTTCTTCACATCTAAAACCCCAATAAAGACAAATTTGATGTTGTACGTGATTTTACTTCATTGGGTATTCAAAAGCTTCTATGGAATGATTATTTTGGCTCTAGATTTATTATTTAGTTTGTTGTAGCTTTTATGATAGTAAAAAAATTATAAAATTTGGTTTGACTTCTTTACAATCAATCCCATAAGCTTTAAAATTTTCATAATGGTTGTAACATTTTGTCCAATTTTGGTGGTAATTGATCAAATGTGTTTTCACATCTCAAATCGAATGCAAATTTTTAGTTTGTCTTATTACAATATCACATATTCTCCCAACATATTGATGTTATTATGTCCTACATAGATCCAATGGCTTCTTAATTGCATTTGAAAGAGATTTTTAAGAAGAAAAGTAACTACAAAATTATATCTCTATATTAAACATGCGTAAGAATTAATGTCTAGGAAATCTAGCTAACAAGAATAGGTGAAGAGTAGGTCACATAAGTAGCTTTAGCTAGCCACGGTCATAGAAAATAAATGTAGTCAAGGAAAAGATGAAGGCCATTGAGACAATAACTTTAGAAATATTACAATACAAAGATAATCAAAGGCACGCAACATAATCGATATAATTAAGGCTAAAAATTTATCCTTTTATGATACATTCCAATAATTTATATCTACACAATATAAAAATTTCTCTAAGTGATAGAACACCTTAATCTAATTCTCAAATATGCATAAAGCTTTTTTCTATCATAGACTTAGATTAATTAGTTTAGAGGCTCATTTACTTCACATTAATTATAAAGACAAGATGAATAAATATAAAAGATTCAATGAAAAAATAATTTTTTACCTTATTTATCTTGCTCCTTCAACTAAGCAAAAATGAAGTGCATGATGTTCTTTAATTATTTAATGGATGTAGCCAAATATAAATGTGGATTGCTCTCAAGATTTGATTGTTAAAAAACAACCCAAGTTTAGCTTGAATATTGTCTCGATGAAATGGAAAATAGAAGCCTTTATTTATAGACTTTCCATGGGAAAAGGATGGGCTAAGATGTAAATTTTGATGGAGGTTTCATATTTGAATATTTTGGGAGGCTTAGCGGGCTTGGCCTAGTGAAAAGTGTCACCAGACCGAAGAAGGAGATTAATGAGGTGTAAGGAAAGGAATACTCATACATCTATGAGTAAGATGTGTAAGTGATATGGAGACTACACATGTATCAAAAGAATGTTCACACACATAAGAAATATGGTGGGGTTAGGTAAATTTGATAAAGATATGGTGGAGGCTTGAGAGGGTTTTAAGCTTACAAGTTTGTATGTTTACACATTTGTGACCAAAGAGTGATGTGAATAGGCATGTTCACACATATGGAAGCATGGAATGGGTAGGGACACTTCTCAAATGATGGAAAATTTATATTTTGATCCATGTAAGAATGTTGGATAACTAGGATTGAAAGTTGGAAGGTGGAATTGATGCAGGAGCGTCTTGGGATCTTAGCAATCTTACATCAACCAAAAATATGTTTGTTTCAGTTTTATGTTGTTGAGTTCTTTTGGTATTCCTTTAGTTTGGATGTTTTGCAGTTGTGCACTTTAAAACATGTTCATGGCATCGTGTTGAACCTTCTTCTAGGTTTGCATCTCATTTGGTTACTTTGCGTATGAGATCTTGTAGATTCTTGGTAGGACTTAATTGTTCTTCACAATTCACGACCAATTTGTGTTTTCTAATCTCGCAAAGGATTTTCCTGATAAGGGAAGATTCGCGACTCATTTCTTGATGTTGTTATATTTTTAGTCAACCTACTTGAGGGACCGTTATTCATGTTTCTTTCATTCAAGGGAGATCCTTAAGATTTAGGTCCTGACCTATATTTTGTAATACATTTTCTTCTCATTTGGAAATGTAATATCTCTAGGCTGACATGATGCTTTCAAAGGCTTTATAAGATAATGCAATTGTTCTAAGTGAAGAAGATCTCATAAGATTATCTTCCTATAGCTTGAAGCTAGGAGATTTGTAAGGATTTTTATCTGTAATCAGACATGTATGCCTGGAATGTAAGACTGCATGTTGTAGATGCATTATACTTGATTTCTGGATGATAATAAGAAATTGGATCTTTCATATATCTCTCTATAATATGTGTTGTTTCCAGTGTGTGACTCTTTCTGCGAGAATTGAACTAACTTCTTTGAAGTTCCTCTTGTCCTTGGCTGCACCAAGTGATATCAGAGTGAGTTTCAATTCTGTTGTAGCATATCATTATTTCTAAGCTTGCAAAGTCTTGAGTTGATTTTTTGTGGGGTGGCAAAGTGAGGATCTGACCTACAATTGCATAAGACTTGCATTAGGATAGCTCGAAGAGGAAATGCTAGAGTTGGAAGGAGAGATGTAGTTCCAGTTGTGTTAGATATGTTGAGATGGATTACAACTATATTAGATGTTGTTGAAACATCCCAGAGAAGAGGTCGACATGTTGAAGATATAGGTGATGAAGAGGAAGAAACAAATGAAGAATTGGTCGAAGGAGGCGAAGAGCACCCTGAACCTAAACTTGAACAAGGGGGTGATAGGTTTATAAAATCCCTAACTAGCGTTAATGCGAGACCACATTTTAATCCACATGATTATCATGGTAACTTGGATTCATATGAATTACTTGATTGGATCACAAAGATGGAGAAGTACTTTGATTATGAAGGTATCGATGAAGATAAGAAGGTGAAATATGCTTACACAAAGTTAAGAGGACATGCATCATTATGGTGGGAACATTTGCAAACTGATAGACAAAGAAGGAACAAGGAAAAAATCAGATCAAGGGATCGAATGGTGAACAAATTGAAAGTTAAGTTCTTACATGTTGATTACCAAGTAAGTTTGTTTAGGAAGTTGCAAAATTTGAAGCAAAGAGATATTAGAGTGAAGGGTTATACCAAAGAATTCTATAGATTGGAAATAAATATGGACATATAGATCAGCTATACGGTGCCACACCCAATAGCAAAAGGTGGAGTAGGATCCATAAGGCCCAATGAGGTCATACCAGCAACCGAAGAAAAAACATCATCCTAGTAGGAATCGTCAACATCCTGTGAAGAATCATCACAGGAGGAATCAGAAGCTAGGATAGTCAGGTGATCACCATTAGCATCCTTCCACCAAGTTGTAGCACCTTTACAACACACGAGAGAACAATCCATGTCCAAGTGGCTAGTAGAGAATAATCAATGACATCGAAAGGCAAGACCTGTTGAGAAGGATGAATAATTTAGAGGGGGGGTGAATTAGTTATAAATAAACAATTTCCTTCACTTATGTTAATCTGGTAAATGCTTAAACCAATCATAAACTATGAACACCAGAATTTATGTGGAACCCTAGACTAGGAAAAAACACGGAGAAGCTAATTCTCATGAAATTAACATTGGTTAAGGTAATTTTCACAAGGGCTCACTTTCAGTTTTCTCACTATGGGTGTGGCTAAATAATTAGAAATATGAAAAGGCTAACTATCAATACAAATAGGCTCACTACCAATACAGATAGACTCATTGTTGATACAATTAGGCTCGCTACTAGAATATAGGAAATGAAACTTGAATCCACCTCTGAAGTCATGGTCACTAATGCTCTACAATATAGAAATGATATAACATCTTGTTATTGATTGTATCAACTTGCATGTACATCAACACACAAATCTTCCCTTGTCAGATTTTCATTCACTTTGCATACACTTACTAGAAAGCATGCAACAACAAGTAAATCCAATGCTCTCTTATACCATCTCATGCAAACAACAAAGTTGTCCTAATCCAATTTAAAATAGGTCACACCGAAACATACCCGCGGCGGGAAGGAATGAAACGTGGACCACCTCTCTCAATACAACATGCCTTGCACATAACAACATGCTACACCATCACCAATATCTTTGATACCAGTGGATAGGATCTATATGTTACAAATTCTTCGACCAAAGCACAACCAAAACTTCTAAGATAGAACCAAACCCAAAATAATGATCCACAATATGTTGTAAAATAAATGGAACCAACACTGACACAGATAAGAGTAAAGCACACCATCTAGTGCACACTAAATATGTAAAGCACATCATCTAGTGCATGCTTCTAATAAAGCACTAAAGCAACTAATCCAAATCTGTGCATAGGATATGTTGACATCAATGAAAACCATTAATGAAAACAATAATTATAACATTAGCTTCACATTATAACAATCTCCCCCTTTGTCATTGATGGCAACTTTCATCAATAGACAACAAACAACTCACTGCCAAAATATATCAACATCAAAGTTATTTGTTCTCCACTGTTCTTCTCCACTTTTTGTCTCCCCTTTGATAAAAATGGAAAAGGGTCAAACTCCCCCTTACTAATTGACTCTTCTCCCCCTGAGAGGAAGCCACCAAGAATTGATCTAGAAAATAATAAGCATGAATTACACTAGGCCAATGCACACACAGGTGCATTATTAAACACTAGGAAGGGGTAGGATGCCCAAATTCCCCCTGTGATACTCAAAAGTATCCTTGCACAAAGGTTTTGCGAAAATATCTGCAACCTGCTCCTTTGTAGGCACATACTCAAGTTTAACCTCCTTCTCCAATACCTTCTCTCTCAAGAAGTGATATCTGATAGACATATGTTTTGTCCTAGAATGTTGCACTGAATTATTTGAAATGTTTATAGCACTGGTATTATCACACATAATTTAAATCATCTCATTAAAATTTATCCCTATATCCTTCGAAGTTTGTTTCATCCATAATACCTTAGTACAACATGAGGATGTTGCAATATATTTTGATTCGACAGTCTTAATGTTATGTAGAATCCTTCTTCTTTCTTAACCAAGCAACCAACTATGAACCAAGGAAATAAGCTCCATCACTAGTACTTCATCGGTTATCTAGACATTCGGCCCAATCAGCATCAATATAAGTTGTCAACATAAAATATGAACCTTTTGGATACCATAATCCAAACTCTTTTGTACCCTTTAAATATCTAAAAATTATCTTTACTACTATAACATGTGACTCTTTTGGTCCTTGTTGAAATCTAATTGCCAAACATACTACATACATAATATCTAGTCTAGTAGTAGTCAAATACAACAATCCTCCAACCATTGATCTATACTTACCTGTATTAGCCTTCGGTGAATCATCTTCTTTAGTTAACATACATCTGATAATAATAAGAGTACACATTAGTTTAGAATTATCCAAACCAAACTTCTTCAACCATTTTTTAACATACTTGGACTGAGAAATGAAAATTCCTTTACTATTTTGATTTACCTGCAATCCAAGAAAGAAATTCAGCTCACCAATCATAAACATCTCGAATTATTTTTACATTTTCTCTAAAAAATTCTTGCACAAATCATCTTTTCCTCAAAAAATAACGGCATCAACATAAACCACAAAAATCAAAATATGATCTGAATAAATCCTGTAATATAAATTTCTATCAGATGATCCTTTCTAAAATCCTTGTCCAATCAAGTACTTATCCAATCTTCAATACTAGGCTTTGGGTGCCTATTTTAATCCATACAATGTTTTCTTCAATCTGCACACAATATCTAGATCCTTTCCGAATTTGAAACCTTCTGGTTGTTCGATGTAAAATTCTTCCTTCAGCTGATATCCATTCAAAAAAGCTAACCTAACATACATTTGATAAACCTTGAAGTTTTTAAATGTTGCAAACGCTAAGAATATCTGAATAGCCTTCATCTGGGAAACAAGGGAATAAGTCTCATTGAAATCAATTCCTTTACTCTGAGTATAACCTTTGCAAACAAATCTTGCCTTATTTCTTATTACCTTACCATTTTCATTCAACTTGTTCTGAAAAACCCATTTTTTACCAATCACATTCTTGTCAACTGCTCTGGGAACAAGATCCCAAGTTTGATTATTTTCTATCTAATCAAGTTCTTCTTTCATTTCTCTTACCCAATTATGATCATTACATGATTATTCTACAGATTTAAGCTCAATTTATGAAAGTAAACACAACTAAACTTTCTCTTGTGTTTCTCTACTTCTTGTAACAATTTCTTTATTCTTATCACCAATATTCTGATTTTTAGAATGTTGTCTCTATACATACCTTGGTTTCTTCGTTGCAGATGTTGAAGCCTGTCTTGTCTCTTCCTCTTGTTTCTTATCTTCTTTTCCTTTATCCTCTATATCAGATTCATATTCAAGGTGTTTCTCAAGAGTTTTCTGAAAACCTTCATCAACCTTCACATTCACACTTTCAACAATCTTATTCAATCTCTTGTTGTAACACCGATATTGCTTTTCTCTTTGTATAATATCCCAGAAATATACCTTCATCAGCTCTACTATAAAACTTGTCAAGATTTTCCTCATCTCTTCGAATGTAGTGCATCTGCTCCCAAAAATATTAAAATATTTTAATATAGGTGCTCTCCCATGCCATAGTTCATATGATGTCTTGCCATACTTCTTTCGGTAAAGAAATTTATTGAGTGTAAATACCTTTGTATGAACTACTTCTCTCCAGTAAACCTTTGGTAAACTTGATTCCTTGATTATTGTTCTTGGTTATTCCTATATTGTTTGATTTATCCTTTCCACTACACCATTCTGTTGTGGTGTTCTAGCTGCTAAAATCTATCTTTTAATACCACGTTTCTCACAAAAAATTATAAAATTCATCTGAAGTAAATGCTCCTTCTTTATCAGATCTCAAACATTTAATCTTTCTACAATAGTAATTCTCAACTCTTGCTTTAAAAATCTTGAATTTCTCAAATGCTTTTGATTGCTCTCTTAGAAATGCAACCCAAGACAATCTGGAAAAATCATTAATGAAAAGTATGAAATATCTCTCACCTTGTAGGATTTTTTTTGGGTAGGACCACATAGGTTGGTGTGTACTAGATCCAAAAAATTGGTAGATGAATGATTGCCTTGAATGACTCTCTTCTCTTCTTTCCTTCCTGGCATCCTTTACAAATAGCATTGTTTGGTTTACACGGTCTGGGTAAGTCTCCTATTGCACTTGATGAAATTAATCTTACCAAATTGTCAAAATTATTGTGGCACATCCTCTGGTACCAGAGCCAACTATTATCAATCCAAGATAGTAAGCATCCTATTTTAGCTCCTTCAAGTTGACACATGTTCCTTCATGTCCTTTTTCTAGCTGCAATCACTTTTCTAGATCTCTTGTGAATCTCGCAACCTTCATTCCTGAACACAACATCATAGTCATCCCCACACATTTGTCCAACAGTCAAAATATTATGACACAAACCCTTCACATAATAAACCTTGTCAGTGTTATGCTAATTCCCATTAAAAGTAATAGAACCTCTACCAAAAAAATATGGTGCCTTATCATCACCAAATCTAACAGGATCACCATCATACTTCTCAAGTGTTACAAATTTTATTTTATCACTAGTTATATGATTTGAACAACCACTATCAATCAACCATTCATTCTTGTTCCTTCTAACATACAAATTAATGTCATAATTATCATCAATTTTTGGGCAAATGTTAGAAATATCAAATCCAAGTTTTTCTTCTTCTTCTTCTTCTTCTTCTTCTTCTTCTTCTTCTTCTTCTTCTTCTTCAACATAGAATAAACAATCCTCTATTTCAAATTCATTATTTGAAATTCTAGCATCTTCATAAAAATAGTAACCTTTCTTATTGAACTTCTTAAACTTTTGCCTAGGACCTTTCTCCGGACACCTAGTAGCCAAATGACCAATCTTTCCACATCTAAAATATTTAATGGGTAACATGCCTTTGTATTTTCCAGTACCTTTCTTTAGCTTCCTTGAAAATTTCACTTCCATCTCATTTGAATCCTCATCTTCTAGATCTTCCTTTGTCTTTGTGGCTTTAAATGTTGTCTCGGACCCACTCTTATCTTTTTTGAATTTTCTCATCTCAAACGCGGTCAGGATATCAAATAACAGTTCTCTAGTAAACTTCTTCGGATCATAAAATTCCTTAATTTTTGAGATCTTGTCACTGTAGCTTATGGTAGGGACATCAATATCTTTAACATGACATCTTCATTAGTGATATTTCCTCCTTGATTCTTGACTTCATTTACTGTATTGTTAACCCTCTAAAAATAGCTTCTAATATCTTCACCTTCTTCCATTCTTAGATTCTCATAATGACACTTAGTTGTTAGCTTCTTAGACAACTTAGCTCAATCATTTCCTTCATAAATCTCTTTCAATTTTTCCTAGAACTCATAGGTAGTCTTTAATGAAAAACCTTAGCTAACTCAGTTTTTGATAAAGCACTGATAATTATATACCTTACTTTTTCATTCTCCTCGTAGGTTGTGATTTCATCTTGAGTTTTGTGGTCATTCTAAGGAACAACATACTTCTTCCCCACATTCTTCTAGGTAGTGTAACTGATCAAGATCATGTATCCTCTAATATGTTCTTTCCATGAATTATAGTCTGATCCATCAAACATAGGAATGTTCAATTTATGCACCGTCAAATATACCTTAAGAAGTTAAGCTCTCTCCAAGGAACCAAAGCTATGATACCTATTGTTGAACATGTTGATAACGGAGAGGGGGTGAATCACATATAAACATATAATTTCCCTCACTTATGATAATCCAGTAAATGCGTAAACCAATCAAAAACTTATAACAAATATAGACATGAAAGCATGAAACCATCAACACAATGAACACTAGAATTTACATGGAAACCCAAACTAGGAAAAACCACGGAGAAGCTAATTCTCATGAAATGAACACTAGTTAAGGTGACACCGGTTAAGGTAATCTTTACAAGGGCTTGCTATCAATTTTATCACTGTTGTTTGTGATGTAGTCAAGGATGGAGAAACCTCAAGGAGATCAGTCTGATCCTTGTAGCCAAAACAACACAATGGAAACAATAATCCAAGATGGAAAGAAATGAGAGATCAACCTTCTACTATTATCAGAAAATCAATTACAATAGATCTACAACATGTAGTCTCACATGCCAAGATTACAGGATTGATTATGATCAGAAAACCATTACAAAAACCTATCCAACTAATGCTAAATTATCTTATAAAAATCACCTTCCCCTTAAGAACAAGTCCATAAGCTTATAAAGAAATTGCAACACTAGGTCGGTCCAGAAAAGACCACATTTCCCAATGATTGAGAAAATGTGTTAGAAAAAATAGGTTGGAACCCAGATCATCTAGAACAACCTCCAATGAGATAAATAAGAGATGTGATCATACAACAAATTTGGCCTCAAAAGTAATAATGAGCTAGCACGATCGCATACGAAGATTCTCATCAAAAGATCGAAATATGATCAAAAAACATAATGGTTGACCGGGAAAAAGAAGAACAGGACAGTCAAGCAAAGAATCTGCAAAAATCACGCGTGATGAATCCAAATGATGTTAGATAATAGGATAAGGTGAAACACAAAGCTATGAATAGACTGTAGCAACTACAACACAAAATAACAACCATGGATAGACTGCTAATAGAAACACCAGACTGATCAACTAGGAAAAAATATTTTTGTTTGATGCAAGATTGCTAAGATCCCAAGATGCTCTTGCATTAGTTTGGCTCACTATCAGTTGGGATAACTACCCAAAAATAAGAAAAGGATAATTTTGGATATAATTGGCTCCATGCTAATAAAGATAGGCTCACTACCAATACAAATAGGCTCACTGCCAAAATATAAGAAATGAAAGTTGAATCCACAACAGAAGTCACTATCATCGATACTCTATAATACAAAAATGATATAAAATTTTGTTACCGGTTACATCAACTTGAATGTACATACACATACATATCTTCCCTTGTCATATTTTCATTCACTTCATATATACTTGCAGGAAAGAATACAATAAAAAGTAAATTCAATGCCCTCTTATACCATCTCATGCCAACAAAAAAGTCAACCTAATCCAATTTGAAATAGGTCACACTGAAACATTCACGTGGTGATAATGAATGCAATTTGGACCACCACACTCAATACAACATTCCTTGCACATAAAAACACACTACACCATCACCAAGACCTTTGGTACCAATGAATAGTATCTATATGTTATAAATGCATCAACCGAAACACAACAAAAACTTCTAAGATAATATCAAACCCAAACAAGAAATCCATAATATGTTGCACAACAAATGGAACCAGCACCTACAAGGATAAGAGTAAATATTCAAACCTTATCATCTAGTGCACGCTTCTACCAAAGCACTAAAGCAACCAATCCACATCTATGCATAGGATATGTTGACATCAATGACAACAATCTTTATATTGTCATATTCACATTCAAACAAGACCTTCATAATCCAATGATTGAGTTCATGACCTATCCCCGACCAGAAGAACCACATCCTATGGAAGAGGTGTGGCATTGTCAATATCAACCAATATGCGTGCAAAATTGGAAAGACTCATGGAGTTAGTGGCATCATCCACCTTCAAGAAATAGTCGATAGAGTTTCTAATAGCCTCAAAAACAATAATTCTCCCAAAAGTGAAGAGGAAGATTGAGAAGACGAACCTACACTAGATGTACAATGAGTGATTAAGTAAGAGAATTAAAGGAGAGTGTCCAAGGTTTTACCAAAGAGAGTAAACCCCCCATGCCCACAGCTTTCTCAACACCAAGTTTTGATCATTAGAAGAACCAAAAGAAGAAATTAAAAACCTTTTAGACAAGAGAAAAACTCAATGTTTCCTATAACTAAGGACTTCCAAAAATCCATCATCCATCGATGAAGATCTGGTAGAGAAGGCCAAAGACCAATAAATTGACACACCAACCCACAACCTTGGTAAAAATCTACATTATCACCACAAACCACAATAGGGGAGGTCTTGACACAAGAAAGAGGTCAAGATTCCACTTGGGAGGAAGAGAGGTAGTATATTTGGAAACATGAGCAAATCTTTTTTCATCATCAACAAAAAGAGGATTTGAGAAATAGGGACCCCAAGTTTCACAACATTAGCAAAACCAAGAAAAAGTATATTAGAACAGTGCCCAATGAGCACATGTGTAGAAGCACCAAAACCAGAAAACACAACCACAATAGAGACCCCTACACTAGAGGTAACATTAGTACCAAATCGTGAGACAAGCACACCTTCAAAACTAGCAAGCTCAAAACCCCTAGAGCCACCCACACCAACAACAATAGTACTAGTAGGACACACTTGGTGAGGTAGAGAAAAGGACCTGACTTCATTTGAGGTATCTCCCAACAATGAGCCAACACTAAAGGTTTCAATTGCAACAACATGAGTCCCTAACAACCCAAGGGTGAAAGACCCAACAAGCTTGGTTAAAATAGATAAATCAATTGAATTCAAACCTACTGGTCAGGAGGTGACAGTAGTTGTTGTGGAGGGAATCACGAAGGGCATCACAATTTCTCTTCCATTTTTCAAGGATTAATTGTTAATAATGGTATGATCAAAAGAATTCAGAAAATAATGCCCCCAACCTTTGCCACTATTTTTGTTTATTTTTTCCTAATTGTGTGATGTCTAGATAGGAGCACAAAAAAAGGATTTGTAAAGAAGATGAATTTGGCATAAAAGAGTTCATCAAGAAAATAGTAATGAAATATGTGAAGTCAACATGGAAATAATATCTACGTGTACCAAAGGACAATTTATTTAATGGAAAATCCCATATTTACACATCTAGATGATACAAAGTTTAAATCTTTTTAATAAAAAAAAAAAAAACTTATGACTTGAAACCATTCACAAGTTAGGAAAAATTTATAATAAAAATGTGAGACAACCCTAAAGTTACTCAAGAGAAACATCATTGATGTACAACCCCAAAAAAATTTAAAAGGGCCAAAATCAAGTGTTATCCTCCTCTACCAAGGAGATGAAAAATCAAATTTTCAAAATGTCTCATGAAAATCCAAGTACCTCAGGGGCAAGAATTTTCCTTAAAAATGACAATAGTGATTTGGTATGAGTACCTTCAAAGAAACTTCAAAATGATACCAATAATGAGGTAGATTTTTTTACATGCATAACTTTTGTGAATTTATGAGGAAGATGTATCCAATGTTGATATTGAATGTTATTTACAAATCTACATTAATGCCATCTACGCTCAATGAGCGACCAATTATGAATATGGTACAGTTTTCCTTGCAAATATGGTGTGTAAACAAACTAAGGATTTAGTAATGTTAAAAATAAGAACTGGTGGAACGACTTGCCTCTAAGAAAAAATGTTATGGTTTGTGTCAAACTATCAAAGAACCACTATTGATCTCTCATAGGCATACTAAAAAAAATTGATCAAATTGAACATCGAAGAGGTCATCCATTCATAGATTTGATGGGATCTCATTATTATATGATTGACTTTATATCAATTTTTCACAAGAAACCAAAATCCAATTCCCTAGACTCAATTGGCCATGTTATTTTCAGAATACCTAGGCACATCTAAGGAAGATTTATAGTATAAAGGGATCTACCTTCTAAGAAGCATCTTATCAATCCAAAATATAATAATTAATAAAAATTTAATGATGTAACAATAATTAATGATGATTAATGAAAAAAATGTTTTTAATGTATAAAACATTCTATTATGTTTTATTAATTAAGAAAAAAACTAGGATGCCAATCTTTTATAGCTAAAAGAACCAAGGGAGAAGATACACAAACTAAAAGAAGACCATTTACAATGTTACACAGGGCATTAACAAAGCACTTACAACAAACAAATAACTACTACAAACAACGCATATCAAGAGTGGGTAGAAATTTCACCTACAACTCTGGGAAGAGTTTTGAAAGAGGGAGAAATACCTTTCCTTTATTAACTAACAATAGTCTAAGCAATATCATCATCTAGAACACCAATACAAGTGGAAGTTTGAGGGAAAACCCCCACAGAGGGCCTATTATCACACATAGTAGAAGGTATTTAAAGTGAAACATCCTCCACCAAAATTTGGATTTGAACATAAGAAAAATATACAATAATTTTTAAGAATTGGGTGGGAGGTTCCCCAATAGGGTCCATAGGACACAAGGAGGCCACACCAATAGAAAAAATTCATTTTCATCCTGGGAGGAGTCATTAATTTAATAATAAAAAGCCTAGACAATCAAGTGATCACCATTAGCATACTTCCAACAAGTAAAAACACCTTTTAAATATGTGAGAGAACAATATGTGGCCAAGTGACCGATGAAGAAGCATCGACGACATAAAAAATGGAGGCCCTCATAATCTAGTGACTAACTACGTGGCTTATCACCAACCATGAGAACCACATCATCATGAAGAGGTGTGACTATGTCAATGGCCTTATAACAAGAAAAATCCCAAACTTAAGATTGGGAAATCTAACCCACACCAAATGCACATTGAGAGGTTTGGTAAGAGGGTTAGAGGAAGTTGTCTAGGGTTTGAGTGAGAGACAATATATTCCCAAACCACAAATTTTACTCAACACAAAGTCTCAATCTTAAAAAAAAAAATCAATAAAAAAATGAGCACAAGAAAAGAGCTCAATCTTACTAGACACTATAGGCTTCCGAGACTCCAACACCCAAGGATAAATATTCAAGAGAGAAGGCCAAAGACCAACAAAGCTGCATACCAAACCACAACAATGGTATAAATCCTCATTTTCCACATGTAGGTCACACACCACAACAAGGGATGTTTTGGAACAAGGAAGATGATAAGATTTTCCCTAGGAGGATGAGCAACACCATATCTAAATACATGAGAAAATATTTGACCACCGAAAATAGAAATAGGTCTCAAAGTGGGGGGCACAAAAATGCCCAGTAGAAGTCCCGTGAGGAAATTGACCATTAGTAGTAAAAGTATCAACAAGGTCAGGCAACAAAGAGCCTACCACGTCCATAGAGGGAAAATCCCCCACACAGGTACTAGCCACCATCATAGTAGGCACAGACAAAGGAGGAACTAAACACATATCCACAATAGGTGTGAGAAGAGGGATATTTATAGATGCAAGAAAATGGGAAAGCTCCCAAAAGCTATAACACCAAGAATGGTCATTAACATTTGGAAGAAGAAGCAGGAGAAAATTTGCACACATGAATATGAAGGATATTGTTGTTGAAGATGCCAATAATTTTTTTTTTTAATTTCATGTTAACAACATGGTGGATATGTTTCTTTATGTGTTAATATGATAGAAATGATAAATACATTTTTTAACATTAATTTTTAAAATTTTATTAGTATTATCTCTATCAAGGTCACTTTTATTATATATAAAGTGAATATGTTTTACTTTGTGTAACGTTTTTACCTTTCTTCTTAAAAAATTACACATTGGCTCTTCTTTATCAAGGGACATTCAATAACCTTGATTGTTGATATTTAAAGATATCAAACTAATTATAAAATAGTATAGATTATTATTTTGTTGCATATTCACATAAGCCTTGTTGTAGACATGTGATCATATCATCATGTAATAGTGTATTTGATTTCCTTTTCATCAACCTCCTAATTTATTAAGGTGTTCTTCCATCAATAATTTATATCATCCTTAGTGTTTAATTTAACAATCATAAATTATCAATAAATTATCATTATCTACCTCTATAACAAGTCTCATAATGCCGCTAATTTTTAGGACTGCCAAAGCTCTGGTTTTCTACCCTCAAAATGGGAAAATGGAGATCCCCTCTCCTATAGTTTCTCTTGTTTGTTTGTTTGATGGTGAGAAGGGTAAGGGTTTTGATAGTTCAACTTCTCCTGAGCCTCTCCAATGATGTGAGTAGGTGTTAGAGACTTGGGGTGTCGACATCCATTTGGCTCATGTATAGGATATAGAATATAGGGTGATGTATTGTATGGTGATAAGGGTAGAAAAGAAGAATTTCCTAGAAGGAAAATGATTACAATGAATCCCTCCCTGAATCAAATTGGAACTCTCAAAGCACATCTCATTCATTAAGGTCTGCCAAGAACCCCCTACAGTTTGTGTTTGGGGATGATATTTTGAAAGAGGTGGATGAAAATGTAGCTTTTTTTGTTAAATATGAATTGATTAGAAGGTTTAGAGGTTTGTGGTTGAGTCTGGCAAAATTGCATCATTGGATCATAGAAACTTGGTTGCCCATTTTGAAGGTAGATCTTTATATTTATTCATGTAAATGAGGGGTTTTGTAGTACTTTTTGACAACTGTCAAGATTACTACACTATTCTTTGTGATTACCAGTGTAACTATGTCTAGCATTTACTTATGTTTAAGCCCTCGCATGCTTGCTTTGATCCATCTACTGAATCCTTCTCTATGATTCCAATTTGGGTAAGACTTCTTACCCTTCCATTACAATTTTGATTTGACTCCTATTTTGAAGCAATTGAAAACTTGTTAATAAAATTATTGGGGGTTGATGAGATTTCGTTAGTTATTTGCACACATATTGGTGGATGTAGATATTACCATAGAACTCTTTGTTGAGATCTCTCTCTCTACGAAAAAATGGATGTGGTAAATAGCTTTTTAGTGTTCCATGGGGATGTGTCCCCCTTATAAAACCTCACATTTGTGGTATGGGGACGTCTCTAGGACACAAGGATAGGAATGATATGTCCCCCCACCATCCCTCCATCACCACACATTGCACTAAAACATCCTTGAGACACCAGGACACCCATCAAGTACATTAGGAATTCCAAGAAGTCTCTCATGTCGAGGAAAACAAAAAATGTTTTATTTTTATGTTTTTAATTTTAGTGCCTAGGGTTGAATGCTAATGACACGTGGGTCCCATATATGCCATATTTTTACAATAAAACACTAAAAAATCCATATAGTTTGTAACTCTTGATTTATTTATTATTTTGCAATATCTAGGTGAAGAATAGAGAAAAGAGTGAGTGGAGTGAAGGAGAGGGACTGATTTTTTGCATGTGCATGAGGGGTGACAAGGAGTAAGAAAAATAAGAGGAAGTTATTTCTACACCAAATTGGAGGGATTGATCAAGTGCAAGGTAGGTTTCTATGATTTTTCTTTTATTATTATTATTATTATTTTTCTTTTTGTAAGTTTCATTTTCAAAATATGATTTAAATCGTTTGATGTTGAATGTTGATGAAAAAATGAAAAATGAAGAATAAACATTGAAATTAATAGATGAGTATGCATATTCACATGTTTGTTTCAATGTTTATTCTTCATTTTTTCATCAACATGCAATGATTCATTTCTTTTTTATTTTCATTAAACTAGGCTGTATGTAGGCTATTATAGAATTTATATTATTTATTTTAGCATCATAATGAGCTCTCGTGACATGAATGGAGATGAGGTAGAGGTTCTTTCTCATAGTGAAACTAAACTTGAATATGAATCTAAGGCTAAGAGGGTGACCATGGGGTTGATACTATAGCCCAAACTAGTTCCATGGAAAGTGCGACAGGTACTATAGAGTGCCCCTCTAAATTACTGATGGAGTATGCAAAGGGTTTATTTGATCATACGTATCCTCTTAAACAATTTGCAAAAAAAGTATTTCTAACCAGGTAGGTATTAGTGTTCAAAGGAAATGAGAGGGGGGGGGGGGGGGAATCATTGCACCCACAAAACTCAAANAATGAGAGGGGGGGGGGGGGTGAATCATTGCACCCACAAAACTCAAACAAAACTTAAGTATCTTCCACAAGATCCAACATGCTAAAGAAAATAGCACATAGAAACTTAACACAAAAACCATTAACATCAAATAAACTCAACACACAAGATTTTCCCATGGAACCCCTTGTTAGAGGGATAAAACCATGTGTGGAATTCTATCCACAAATTTCACTACTGCACCAAGAAATTTTCCCTGTTAGGAGCTGTTGCAATCACCCTATCAGAGGTATACCCAGATTCTAGCCCCATTAGAAGCTAACAAGTCTTGTTAAAGACTACTCTTTTAAGATATTTAAAACTCCTTCTAAGAGTTACCTAATTAGAGGATTTTACACTTTAGATCATGTTAGAGATCTTTCTCACCCTATTAGGAGAGACCTTGTTAAAGGATTTAACTTGAAAACATGCTAGGGCTTGCCTTGAGATATTCTCAAGAATGTATGATATGAATATGAACTCTCTATCTGACAGATCTACTTCTTCTCTGATCACTACATCACCTTAAAAATAAACCAACTCCAAACAATCATCAATTCCAATCGGAACACCTAAAACTATTACCCTAATTAACAATTTCATCTTACTTTTATATCAAGTTATACAAGTCGACCTTTCAACCTAAAGTGTTTTACCCACTGACCTAAATTTCAAATCTGATCCCACCAAAACACATTGGTCAACCCAATAAACTCAATACAATACAAAGTAGGTCATAAATAATCATTAAATAACATCAGACAGATCAAATCAAACTTGTTCTAACTATCTTTTGTTCTTCCTAACAGTGACACTTGAATCTTCAATAACTCGATCAATTCTACGAACTAACTAATGTGATCATATACATAGGTATAGATACCTCTATAGATGATAATTTCATGATTGCACACCTTAACTCGATCTCCAGCTCCAAATTCGATCGTCTGAGTGTCGCTCACTGTTCTTTAACTGTTTGACTGTACACTTAGTCAATTCTTCAATTGAATCTTCATTACCATCAGTACAACTGATCTTTCATCTCCAATATATCATGTTTCCAACAATTATAACACCTTAATACAATACTATGATTATAAAAAAAAAACCATCTTCACCAAATGCCAACAATCTCCCCCTTTGGCATTGATAGAAACACTTAGATGAATAAACATGAAATTTGCCTAAGTGTTGAATCTACTGCAAAAATGAAAAATATATTACATTGCATTTGCAGTAAAAAAAATCAGCTATACTCCCCCTAGGAATTACAGTCACGTATACTACATCCCTTAACCCTTATAAAAAGAACTTAGCCAAATTTTAGCTTAAGTACATCTTTACATAACATTATCTCCCCCTTTGACAAAAATGACAAAGATATGACAAAAAAATGTCAAAATTGTATTTATATAGTAGTATCACCTAGTTACATTCTACTCAAAATATCACTGAAGTTGACCTTCAAAATCTATAGATCATTGTCCCATGTCTTCAGTATAAATTCCATTGTAGCTATCTTCCCACTTAATGAAAATGCAAGCTCTTCCAAACCATCAATAATACACACACCGGGGAATGCAAAAGCTTTTTCTGCCTCCTTCAGTCCATGTTGCAATAGTTCTAGCTTCGGTATCAATAAACTTTGCAACTGAAAAGAGCTAGAAATCCTCTTGTCTTGTTTAGACCGATTGGCTCTCAACTTAGTGTTGTTAGTACTCACTTTCCCACTAAATATTGTAGAATATTTGGTGTGGGGATTAAAATTGGTTGTGAGTACCCTGCTCATGTTGAGCTTCACTCTTTTCCTTCCAAATCCTTCAAAAATTGAGAAAAATCAGAAATAAACTTGAAAATTTTAGTACCTTCAGTCAATGCACTCTTCGCTTGGTTAACAACTTCTGTGAGTGTCTTGTTATAAATGATAATTGACTGAGCTAACTTTTCTTATCTTTTCTTCTCATATGTCTTCTCTACTCTCAAAACTATTGTATCTTCTAGACTCTTCATCTCTTCACCAGTTGTAGCTACCAGATGGGCTAACTAATTTATGGTTTTATCCTTTTCATCATATCTAACACTTCTCAATAATTTTGAAAGCAAGTCTCTTGCATTAATAATTACTTGAGAATATTTTTCCATCATATTTTTATTTTCTTTTGACTTAAGTACACCAATAATGTTGATAATCTCCTCAACGCTCCTTGCACTCAAATCAATCTTCCTTTGAAGTGCTAGGTCCTCATCAAGTTGTATCTTAGACTTTGTTGCAGGAGTGACCTTATCTACACTTTGATCTTTTGCAATAGTGTCTTCTTCTTATTCTTGTTTCCCTATGATTTTTACTTATATATATTCCTTTTCCTTTTCCTTCTCTTGTGATTTCACATTGGCAGTGTCTTTTCCTTGAATATCATCGGTCTTACCCTGTTTGGTATCTATTCTCACTGCATCATATTTCTTTTGCATTTTAGTCATCCCTACCATTTTTTTGTGGTGTCCACCCAAGAAGGACTAAACTACTGGGTAGCTTTCCCCGCCTCCCAACCTCATAGCTATCAGATGTAACTAATTTATCTCTTGCGTTGAGGCAGCTCGATTTCTCAATAGGTTGATGCCATTAAGAATTCTATTTGTTCGGAACTATAGTTTCCCATCAGGGTGAGTGGGGTGACCCAACAAGCACCAAAAGGAAGCGAGTAGGGAATTCTAGACAAAGGCCTAGACCAACCTACTGTCCATTTATCCATCATTGTCCCTAGGGACTAATCAAATGCTTCATTATTTAGAAGGTGGATTGACTAGACGCAGAACCCCCGGATAATAAATCACAATTCTGATCTGGTTCACGACTATAGTTCTATCGGCTTTTGGCCGGAAAGCTTTGCATTCATTGTTCCAGATCACTCCACTCCATATTTCAATCAAGCCCAATACCCTAATATTCTAAGGGGACAGTTTGTTTCTCCTAAACAACTATTTCTATTAGAAAAATGGTTGGCGCACCTCATACTTCAAAGCTCCCTTGTACGGCTAGGGGCTCTATTTATGTGAGCATTTTGAAACCTCACTTAATGAAAATGATGCTTTTTCCTATTTTATTTTTTATTTTTTTTAAAACAACTTTGATTCGGAAATATCCTTTCCTTCAAAATCTAGCGTAGGATTTTACTTTCGGGTGGGTAAGATCTCTAGTCGAACATACCCTGAAACTTTAGGTCAAATTCATTTTCAGATGTTTGTTGTCCTTGAGTGTCCAATGGGTCATTTTTTACCTCCATAATAGGAAAAATTTTAGTACTGTCAATTCCAGCAAGTGTAACTTGCACATTATCAATCTTGAAACCTTCTACAGTTTATATGATCACCAGATCATGCTTATTCTCTTTTCCAGTCTCCTCATCAACATTCATAGAAGTTGTTCCACTTGTGTCTCTCTTCAAACCTAAGTCTTTTCTCAAGATATCCTCAATTTCATCTATTACCGATCAAATTTCTCCAATCATCAACCTTTTAGCTCTATCTCTTGTCTTGAGTAGAGGTCTTAGCTCTTTCACTTTTTTCTCTTTCTCTTCTATAGTAGAATCAGGCATTAAACTTATCAAAGTAAATTTGACCAACTCTCTATCGCTAGAAAGATCATGCTTCCATTGTGCAGTAGAACCTAGAGTTTGGTTCTATCCAACCATAAAATTTTGGCTTGGAAAGCCTACTCTAGTCTTGTGTTAGTGTGAGTTTTGTTTAGTTTTGTTGTGGTATGTTTTTGTAGTGGAAATGTCGTGTCCATTAGGCCTTATGTTGTGGTTGTAAGCCAAATAGGGAAAAGTAAAGAAATGGAACCTAGGGTGCATAATTTGATCCATTTTAAATATATTTAGGCTTAGAATTGGTTTTGAGATAAATTGGAATCCATAATTTTGGGTGGGAGCAATGAAAATGTTAAGATGTAAAAAGTTGTGAAAGTTGTCGAGCAACTTTTGCAACTTTGAAAAGTTGCTCGACAACATTTAGCCAAATGTTGAAAACTTCCCAAAGGCAGTTATGGATTGGTTTGATTAGTTGGAATAGGTCTATGAGACCTATTTAAGAAATTTTGAGGCCTTTTACAAAGGTTGGACACTTCATGTTACAGTTTTTTCAAGCATCTTAATTAGACATGTTACTGTTACAGTGCACATTTCTTGCTTTTGTGTTATAGTGGTGTTTAATGGATTGAAATTAATTTCTTTTCAATGTAATTAGAGATGCGTGAGTGATTTTCAATACTGGGTGGAGTGGATTAGTCTTTAGGTTTTGTTTTTGAAGTGTAAATAAATTTATGTCTGTGTTCTGGGTTCATTGGACCAGTCAAGGTTGTAGATACTAAAATGGATCCCTAGGAAGTTCTGACTGTGGAAACCAATTGAGTCTTGGTACAATGTAAAGGGGATCTAAGTACATTTTTTTTCTTTCTTCTAGGAGGTTACAAGTGTTAGAAGTGAATCTTGAGCTCTTGCCCTAGGCAAGCTTGTTTATAGCCCGACTAGGGAAAGAAGAGGGACAACGAGTCTAACTTGCAGGAGTGGATTGATCAAAGAAATACAATAGCTTGGTGGTGTCTCTAAGACCTTAGTAGAGCTTGGTGCATGAGATAGTGAAGATTTTAATCCATTTGAATAGGTTTTGAACATGACATGCAGAGACTAGTTCATTTTCTCAAGAATTATCTCATTTAAGGTTTAGTGTTGTATGGGCACCTCCAAAGCCAAAAATCAAAAAAAAACTTTTAGTTTTAATAGTAAAGGGTGTCTAAATCACCATTTGGTTAAATGGGTTGTGTGGAAGTTTTAGAAAAGGAAGCCAAAACCCTAGAAAATAGGGATAATAGCACCTAAATTGCTTCTAGCCCTTGTTTCTAGGAAGAATGTGCATCGATGAAGAGATGAACCCTAATACTTGATAGAGGTTGTAATTGTGGTCTTAAATGATTCAAGAACCTACCCTAACTCCTGCAAGGTTACACAACATGGTTAGTGTGTTGGTGGGTGGGCTTACCTTGGTGAACTCAATGGAAGCATAGACTAGTGAGAAGCTAAAATTGATAGGAAGGTTAAAGGAGTGGGATTGGAGGTTGGTGTGGAACTCTCCTAGGATCTTGGTGATTAAGAAAGCCCAAGGAAGTCTAATTTGGACTTATGTTGAACTAGAGCTTAGTTAAAAAGGTTCAATCTCCCTATTAGATTGATATTAGAGCCCTAAAAGATTTGGGATAGTAAGTGAGCATTGTATGTCAGACAGAGAATCAGTTGGGGAATCCAAAATGGTGACTAAAGCTGAATTAGCAAAGAAGATTGATGACCAAGAATAGGATAACAGATTGTTAAGGGAAATAATAGCCCAATTAGAACAAAAATTGGGTAATTAGAGGAAAATACATAAGAAGTTAGTGGTAAGATAGATGAGAAATAAGGAAAGGGAAAAGTTGTAGCAGTGGAAGATGAGGTTCCTAAGCCTAACCCTGTCATCCAAGAAGAGCCTTTCCTAAGAGAATTGAAGGCCATGAATGGCAAAGCTCTAGAGGGTATACCTATTTCTAGTTGCAAGATGGAGCCAAAATTTTTAATGGAATGAGGGGTTGGAGAATCATTTTGATTGTGATGGGGTCAGTGAAGCCCAAAAAATTAGAGTAGTTGAATCAATATTAAGGGGAGTTGCCTTAACATGGTGGAAATTTATTCAAATAGAGAGGGATAAAGAAGGTAAGCTTCCAATTGCTACTTGGAAGGGTATGGTGGAAAAAATTAAAGAAGTCTACATGTCAGGGGATTATGAGATCCAATTGCATAAGAAAAGACAAAATTTGAGATAGAAGGAGCTTGATGTGAACTCTTACACTGAGGAGTTCCAAAAATTGTGTTTAAGATCCAAGGTTCAAGAAGATGAAAGTCTCAGAGTGGCAAGGTATCTCAATGGTTTGAGATGGAATATTCAAGAGGAAATAAGTTTTTTAAGCCCTACTACTATCCACAAGTATTACCAATTATCACTTAAGGTTGAAGTTAAGAGTAAGAAGAATAAATAAGCAGGAAATAGAGGTAGAGGCAGAGGAAGAGATAACAGAGGCCATAGGGGTAGTTTTGGTGGTAGAAGTTTTAACCAAAGGACCAAAGAAGAATCTAAACTCATAGAGAAGAGTAGAGAAACCATTGGAAGAGGAATTTATGGTAGAGGAAGAGGCCCTGGAAGCAACAACAATAGAGGAAGATCCAGTTGAGGAAGATGATCCTACTTTTCTAATATGAAATGTTACCACTTTCGTCAACTAGGAAATCCAGCCTATAGATACCCTGAAAAGAACTCCTCTTATTCACAAGGTGATAGAATAATTAATTATGTAAAAGAAGACACAATGAGTGTGAAAACCCCTGAGATAAGCTTGAACTCAAAAGTTAGAGAAAGCTTGACGATTAAGAGAATCCTAATGAAAGAGCCTGTGAAGGAGGAACCCAAGCAAAGAAGATCTCTATTCAAGGTGAAATGTAAAATTTGGTAAAAGTGTGTAAATAATTATAGACTCTAGATCTATTGATAATATCATTTAAGAGGAAGCCACAAATAAGTTGAAATTGACCAAAATAGCTCATAGCAGCCCATATAGAGTTACATGGCTTAATAACAGGCAACATGTGTTGGTGAATGAACAAGCATGGGTGGATCTTTCTATAGGGGGATACAAAGACAAGATTCTATGTGACATGTTACCCATGGATGCATTCCATCTCCTATTAGGAAGACATTTGGAGTTTGATAGGAAAGCTATCAATGATGGGGAAAATAACTCTTACTCATTTCAAAAGAACGAAGTTACTTACAAGATTCAATCCTTGGTGGATGAAGAAGAAGGCAATTTTTTGGGCCCTAATGTGTTATTAGTGACTGGAAAGGAGATCTTGAAAAATCTTACGGAGGAAGAAATTTATGGTTATGCTATTGTTGTGAATCCTAAGGAAGAAACAAAGACTAAGAGGAAGACATGCCTGCAGAGATTCAATGTCTATTAGATAAGTACACAGACATAATCAATGATGGAACTCATGATACCCTACCACCACAAAGGACAATAATTCATCAGATTGACTTTATCCCCAGAGCATCTTTTCCAAACAAATCTCCTTACAAAATGACACCTCAATAGTATGAGGAGATATGCAGATAGGTGCAATAGCTTTTTGACAGTGGTTTGATTAGGAAAAGTAGCAGTCCTTGTGCAGATGTCCCAAAAATTCTAACACCTTAGAAGAGGGATACATGGAGGCTATGTATGGATTATAGATCTATCAAAAAGATAACCATTACGTATAGGTTCCCTATACCAAGAATTGAGGATCTTATGGATTATTTTGGAGGAGCACAATATTTCACCAAGATAGATCTAAAGAGTGGCTATCATTAGATAAGAATAAAGGAGGGAGATGAATGGAAAATTGCCTTCAAAACCATTGAAGGAATTTATGAATGGCTTGTCATGCCATTTGGACTTACTAATGCTTTGAGCACATTCATGAGGTTGATGAATGAAGTCCTTTGTTAGAATGAATTTAGAATAAATGAGAGGGGAGGGGTGAATCAGTTATCCTCAGGTCTATATGTAGCAAATAAAACTTTCTGTATTTCAGATCTACTCGGCAGTAGTAGCATATGTCAACAACTTTAATCATGTAGTTTACTGTCTAATGTAATTATCTTGTAGAAACATAACAGTAAAACAAACCATAAGCATTCACATAAGTTGACACAAGTATTTAACATGGAAACCCAATATGGGAAAAACCACCAGTAACATGCTACCAAGTTTCACTCTTCTGAAGTGAGCTCTGTGAGGAGCCAACCCTGTTAAAGGTTACAATAATACACTGTTAGGTGTGACCTGGTTAAAGGATTTAATCACCCTGTCAGGAGTGGCCTTGTTAGAGGACTTAGAACATTCCACCTGAATGTCACCTTGTTAGAGGATTTATACAAATGACTGTTAGGTCAACCTTGTTAAAGGATCTTAACTGTTACAATGGTTAGAAAGTAATCAGAAGTTGTGATCTAATACATACAACTTACTTTGCAAATTCAGATCCAATTACAGCTTTGATGCTAACTTACTGGATGGCCAGCATTATCATTTCAATCTTTTGATCTGCTTGGAAATCTGTCAAGAAATCACACATGCAACTCTCTGCTTCTATATTTAGCCTTCTCTATTAGGTCATGCCAAACAATAAATCAACTATGCAACCCTCTTGCATACACACATTCACTTTCACACATAATGAATAACCCCTTGAGGTTATCATATACCTCTTTGTCTAGGTCAGATAAATCGTTGCTACTTAATCAAGATCGTAGATCTTAGGTTAGGTCAGATCCAAAAAATCATTCCATCATTTCATTACATTTACTTCTCCAAAGTAGTCTCTAATTAAATCTTGAAACCATACATTAATTACGGTTACCCATACATTGAATGACGTGGATCAATCTTTAATTAACTTTACATATCCCAATAAAATTAACTAAGTCAGCCATAGATCTCAAATCTCATCATTAATCCAATTACTGTAAGTCGGCCAACATCACTATTTTCACTCGGCAATTTCACTTGTGCTCAGCACTGAACAAACTTTCTCATCACAAACAAATTTTCTTGGCACAAACAACTTCTCTCGACACAAGCCAAACTTTCTCGGCACAAAACAGCCAGAAAAACTATCTTTGAAAGATAAACAACTAATTACTTTGCTAGAGTGCCAACTGATCAAGTACCCTTTTATTTGTCTTAACTCAACCATTCACTTGGTCTTCTTGTTAAATCTTCTTCATCAACAATAGATATG
>MU223225.1:9186105-9200624 GCA_018584345.1 Thuja plicata
GTGACCTGGTTAAAGGATTTAATCACCCTGTCAGGAGTGGCCTTGTTAGAGGACTTAGAACATTCCACCTGAATGTCACCTTGTTAGAGGATTTATACAAATGACTGTTAGGTCAAACTTGTTAAAGGATTTTAACTGTTACAATGGTTAGAAAGTAATCAGTAGTTGTGATATGATACATACAACTTACTTTGCAAATTCAGATCCAATTACAGCTTTGATACTAACTTACTGGATGGCCTGCATTGTCATTTCAATCTTTTGATCTGCTTGGAAATTCGTCAAGCAATCACACATGCAACTCTCTGCTTCTATATTCAGCCTTCTCTGCTAGGTCATGCCAAACAGTAAATCAACTATGCAACCCTCTTGCATACACACATTCACTTTCACACAATGAATAACCCCTTGAGGTTATCATATACCTCTCTGTCTAGGTCAGATAAATCTTTGCCGCTTAATCAAGATCGTAGATCTTAGGTTAGGTCAGATCCAATGGATCATTCCATCATTTCATCACATTTACTTCTCCAAAGTAGTCTCTAATTAAATCTTGAAACCATACATTAATTATGGTTACCTATACATTAAATGACGTGGAACAATCTTTAATTAACTTTACATATCCCAATAAAATTAACTAAGTCGGCCAGAGATCTCAAATCTCATCATTAATCCAATTACCGTAAGTCAGCCAACATCATTGTTTTCACTCGGCAATTTCATTGGTGCTCGGCACTGAACAAACTTGCTCATCACAAACAACTTCACTCGGCACAAACAACTTTGCTCGGCACAAGCAACTTCGCTCGACACAAGCCAAACTTGCTCGGCACAAAACAACTAGAAAAACTATCTTTGAAAGATAAACAACCAATTACTTTGCCAGAGTGCCAACTGATCAAGTACCCTTTTATTTGCCTTAACTCAACCATTCACTTGGTCTTCTTGTTAAATCTTCTTCATCAATAATAAATATGGTACTCAAACAGATAACAATAGTCTCACCAGTTAAGGTTTGACATCAATGACAAAATAACAATTGCTTGCATTGTCACTTTCCAACAGTCCTTAAGGAATTTAATCTAAACTTGTTGTTGTTTATGTAGATGACATATTAATATTTAATATGACTAAGGAAGAGCATCTTAAACATGTTGAAATTGTTTTTAAAAAGTTACAAGATGAACAACTAACTATAAACTTGGAGAAAAGTGAGTTTATGAAATAGGAATTGGTTTACCTTGGATTTGTGGTGTCAAAGTGAGATTTGAAGATGGATACCTCAAAAGTATCAGCTATACTTAGTTGGCCAACTCCTAAAACAACTAGTGATGTGAGAAGCTTCCATGGATTAGCTCAGTTCTATAGGAATTTTATAAGGATTTTTAGTGCAATATGTGCCCCTATGATTTATACTATTAAATGTGGTATAAGGACTAAGTTCAAATGGACACAAGAAGCAGATAGGGGTTTTGAAATCTTGAAGAAAGAGGTGGAAACACAACCTATGTTAGTTCTACCAAGTTTTGAAAAAAATTTCACTTTGGAATGTGATGCTAGGAACATTGTAGTAGGTGCAGTCTTGAGTCATGCAAACAGACCAGTCACATTCTTTAGTGAAAATCTCAATGAAGATAAGAAAAGATACCCTTCTTATTCATTGGAGCTTTATGCACTTGTTCAATCACTAAGAAAATGGAGACTGCTCCTACCCATGGAGTTTTTTTTGTATATATAGACAATCAAGCATTGAGTTTCATCAACGCACAAGACAAGCTAAGTCATAGACATATCAAATGGATTGAGTACCTGTAGTCCTACACTTTCTATATTAAACACAAGAAAGGATAGTTGAATAAGGTTGTTGATGCATTGAGTGGGAGATTACTCATAGTTCAGGAGATACATTTGAAACACATTGGTTTGGAAATTTTCAAAGACCTCTATAAGGAGGATGAGGATTTCAGAGAAGCCTACAAGGTATGCCAAGAGTTCAATAAACACTTTCACAGTGAATATATAGAGTATACATTGCAAAATGGACTCCTATTCAAAGTCTGAAGTTATGGGTACCTAAGGGCTCAATTAGGGAAAACTTGATGTAGGAGAAGCATAATGGAAGCCTTAGTGGTCATTTTGAAATGAATAAAACTTTGGAGTTGATACAAAGGTTCTACTGTTGGCCAATAATGTAGAGGGATATAAGAAGGTATGTAGAGAAATGTACCATATGTCAAAGGGAAATGGGTGCATCCTCCAATGTTGGTTTGTATCAACCATTGCAACTTCCCAATAGGCCACGAGAATGTGTGAGTATGGATTTTGTTGTTGGATGACCCAAGACTAGGACTAGTTATGATATCATATATGTTGTTGTTGATAGATTTAGTAAAATGAGTTATTTCATCCCATGTAAAGTGACTCATGATGCCATTCATATAACACATTCGTTCATTAGGGAATTAATTAGAATTCATGGACTCCCAATCGGCATAGTCTTAGGTAGGGACACAAAATTCATGGGGCATTTTTAGAAAACTTTATGGAAGAGACTAGGAACCAATCTGTCCTTTGGATCTTCTTACCATCCACAGACTAATGGGAAAAATGAGGTTGTAAATAGGATCTTAGGAAACCTTTTAAGGTGTCTGACCAAAGAGTATGGGAAAGCTTGTGATCAAATCCTTCACCAAGATGAATTTTTGTACAATGATACAATGCATAGGACCACAGGTTAGATTTCTTTAGAAGTAGTTTGTGGAATTCACCCTAGAGGAGTGTATGAACTAAGAGATCTTAGAGACATGAAAGAGAAGATCATCCATGCAGAGGAATTTGCATAGTCCATGAAAGAGGTACATGAGAAAGTAAACAAAACCTTAATGGAGAACACTTCAAAGATCAAGGATAGAGTTGATGTTAGTAGAAAGGATATCCAATATAGTTGGAGACTGGGTGATGGTTCATTTAAACAAAGATAGACTCCAAAAAGGATACTAAGTAAGCTATAGATGAGGAGGGTTGGTACTTACCAAATCCTAGCTATGTATGGGAACAATTCATACAAGGTGGATCTTCCCAAAGATGTAGCACTGTCACTTGTATTCAACATAGCAGACTTGGTGAAATACAAGGGTCCTAGCCATGAAAGACAAGATCATGAGGATGATGTGAAAGAAATGGTTCAAGACCTAGCACTTTATTCACAAACCAAACCTATAGCATAGATGATTATAGAAAAGAGAGTTTCCAAGAAGACCAGAAAGAAGGATTACATGGAATATTTGATCAAGTGGGTACAACAACCAGAATTAGAGGCTACTTGGATTTCTGAGGGTGATTTCAAGAAACTTGGAATTGATTTTTCAATTTTGTCTTCAAATATAAATTGAACTCTTCTCATCAGGGGGAGAAAGGTGTAGGAGCACCTAGAGGTTGGTCCTATCCAAAAATAAAATTTTGGCTTGGAAATCCTACTCTAGGCTTGTGTTAGTGTGAGTTTTGTTTAGTTTTAATGTAGTATGTTTTTGTAGTGGAAATGTTGTGTCCACTAGGCCTTATGTTGTGGTTGTAAGACAAATAGGAGAAATTAAAGAAATGGAACCTAGGGTACATAATTTGATCCCTTTTAAATATATTTAGGCTTAGAATTGGTTTTGAGATAAATTGGAAGCCATAATGTTGGGTGGGAGCAATGAAAATGTTAAGATGTAAAAAGTTATAAAAGTTGTCGAGCAATTACAACTTTGAAAAGTTGCTCGACAACATTTAGAAAAAAGTTGCAAACTTTCCAAAGGTAGTTATGTATCAGTTTGATCAGTTGGAATAGGTATAAGAGACCTATTTTAGAACCTTTGAGGCCTTTTACGAAGTTTGGACACTTCATGTTATATTTTTTTCAAGCATCTTAATCAGACAAGTTACTGTTACAATGCACATTTCTTTCTTTTGTATTACAATGGTGTTTAATGGATTGAACTTTCTTTATTTTCAATGTAATTAGAGAGGAGTGAGTGATTTTCAATATTGTGTGGAGTGTATTAGACTTTAGGTTTTGTTTTTGAAGTTTAAATATATTTATGTCCTTGTTTTGGGTTCACGGGACCAGTTAGGGTTGTAGATACTAGAATGGATCCCTAGGAAGTTATGACCATGGAAACCAATTGAGTCTTGGTAGAATGGAAAAGGGATATATGTACAATTTTTTTTCATTTTTTTAGGAGTTTAAAAGTGTTAGAGATAAATTTTGAGCTCTTGTCCTAGGTGAGCTTGTTCATAGCCAGACTAGGGAAACAAGAGGGACATAGAGTCTAACTTGAAGGAGTGGATTGATCAAAGAAATAAGACACATCAATTTTGTCTCTAAGACATTGGTAGATATTGTTGCACAATCTATTGAATATTTGAATCCATTTTAATGGGTTTTGAACACGGTAATGCAGAGAATGGTTTATTTTCTCAAGAATTAGCCCATTTAGGGTTTAGTGTTGTACAGACACCTCCAGAGCCTAAAACCAAGAAAATCCTTTGATTTTTAGTAAAGGGTGCCTGAATCACAATTTGGTTAAAGGTTTTGTGTGGAAATTTTGGAAAAGGAACCCAAAACCTTGTAAAATAGGGCTAAGAGAAACCTAAATTACTTCTAGCCCTTATTTCTAGGAAGAATGTGCAGTGATGAAAAGCTGAACCCTAATACTTGATAGAGGTTTTAATTGTGGTCTTAAATGATTCAAGAACCTACCCTAACTCCTATAAGGTTACATAATACGTTTGGTGTGTTGGTGAGTGGGCTTACCCTGGTGAGCTCAATGGAAGCATAGACTAGTGAGAAGCTAAAATTGATAGGAAGGTTGAAGGAGTGGGTTTGGAGGTTGGTGTGGAACTCTCCTAGGATCTTGGTGATCAAGAAAGCCCAAGGAAGTCTAATTTGGACTTGTGTTGAACTAGATCTTAGTTCAAAATTTTCATTCAACCTAGCATCAATTACATTATACAATGTTGCAGGGATTTGACCTTGTATTTCTATAGATGTTTTTCCTAATCTATGCAAACTATAAAAAAAAAATCTTCCATCAATATTTTGTCTTGTTCAGTCACCTTATCATAAAACTTTCTGACTATAGTCAACACACTATGATTCTTCACTCTATACACTATCTTTTCAACAGTTATAAACTTTCCAATATCAATTTTATTAGATTTACCTCCAAGAGACTTAGTAGTAGGGGCACATACTACCTTTGATTTATTTCCTTTAGCTTTAAAATCCTTCTGCTCACTTTATGATATAGTATCCTTGCTTCCTTTATCCGCTCCTATCTTCTCTATTTGATCTTTCTACTTCTTCCTTTTCCATGTTACCTTGACAGGGCTAGGAGTCTCCTTTACTGTATGTTTCTTCATTGTAATGATCAGAGTAGAAGGTTTATCCTTATTTACTTGAGTGGAGCTTTGGATCCGTCTACCGATTGGTGCACTACATGTTGTACCCACTTCCTCAACTTCAACTTCTATTGCTTTAGATGTGCCACCTTGTCCTCCAACATGCTTTTCTCTAATTTTCTCCAAATTATCTTTAGTGAAACATTTCTGTATCATGAATGTGTCAATGTCTCTTTTTACTCTCTTCTCAATTACAGGTTCCATTAACTCATTGTGAAATTTTTGATTTTTTTCTTTATAAGTTCCAAATCTTGGTGTCTCGGGGTCTACGATTGAGCTAATAGGTTGTCTCCATACAGAGATAGTATGTATCCTTCCACTCTGTATCCCATGTAAATTACCCATGAAGTTCTGGGCTCAACTTCTATAATCGTGCATGTATCAGCGTCAACCATGAAACATATGGTATCCTTGTACTTCTCTACAATAGTAAATGTAATCCTCTCTCTCTCATGCATTTTCTTCAGACAATCTTTCAAATAACCCCAAAATGTGCTTGTAAATCCATTAACCAACACCTTAATGCAATTGTTAATCTGAATGAATACTAGGGCATCATTGGTCCAAGTGATATTACCTATCTCTGGAAACATGTTTTTAAAATAGAAGAATAAACAAATGATTACCTGTCCATACTTCAATTTTTGTCTTTTGTCTTTTGTCTTTCTTTATCTTCTCCAAACTCACAAACAATTATTCCCTCATGACTTCTTCTAAGTCACAGTCTTCACTCTCCTTCATTATCAAATGCGTTGTATGAATAGCACCACCAATTATGTTATTCAACCTACTAGAGTTATAAAATTTATAATATATCATGATAGCAACATACTTCACCTCTTCATCAATTATATCATTGAAAGTTATAACACATCCATCCTATCTAGACTTCGTTAGTCTAATTAATTTATCCTTTGGAATGGTGCAAGGAAAAAGTACAATGTTGGTTGATCATAGGCCAATAACAACATGAATGAGCTGCTTTTTTATTTTGTACAGTCTGTCCATCCACATGAACTAGTCATGGATTCTTCTCAAGACAAACCTAACCTGGTCTTCCTCAAAATCGTCGAGAAAACTATCTGCATAATGAAAACCTCTTTCTTCTATGTATTTATGTTCATCTTTTAGTACCATGTTATCATCACAGATTCCCTCATACTAAGAATGAATTACATATTACCCTAAATATTCTAGTTTCTAATGATTAAAAGCTCTTACATCTTTTGTATGCAAAAATCCATAGGGAATACTGGATAATGCACCCGCTAGATCATTTTCCATAGAATTAAAATGATGTAACTTAAATACTAGTCATGGTCTCTCTATTATATCTATCAATTTTGGTGTAGCCATCTCAAATTTTCAACAATGCAAACAGTTATTTGATAAATACCTTAAACAGTTCAAAAACTATGGCTTCTTTAGACTAACTTGACAATTCCTGATAAATTTTCTCTTGCAGATCAACACACACAATCTTTTCTTGCCTCTTGAATCACAACAAACACTTCAAACAATGCACTTCTAGTTTCACAATATCTTACACAATGCGCAAGGTGAGAATAAAATCTAAAAATACCTTTTTATCTACCTTCACACATATGTAACAAATGCACTTAACTGATAGAGTTAACTTATTCACCAATTGATCAGAAACTCATTACCGATGATCAGAAATTCATAATACATCCCAAAAATATTTAATGCATCTTAACATATTGATAGATCTTACCACACACCTTCAGGGGGTTGGAAAGATGGATTCAACAATAGTTTCTCCCCCTAAGCCATATGATAGCTTAGTTTGATGATGAATTCTCCACACCCGATGGAGATGTGGATTTCTCTTGTGAATGAGTGTCTTCTTTCTTCTTCCAAACCTTGTTCATCTAACTCCTGAATTATTCAACATTTATAATTTGATTCTCTTTCTGATTACTTGACTGATTTACCAGTTCGTTCCTTTACTGCAATTTCTTTCTAAATATCCAATATTATGATAATTAAAACATGACATTCCAGTTGATCTCCATGGTCCTACATTACCTCTTCCAGTCCTCATTCAAAAACTCATAGCTAAGAGTCCATAGTTACCAAAAACTAAGCATGTGGCATCAAATTGCCTTTCCCTTTGGTAGGGGCTTTCCCAGTTCACAGGTGGCCTTTTATTGATGACTCTTGACCTGCACTCATCAGCTTTGTGACTATATTTGTTGCATTTCTAACAGTAACCATCAAAGATACTAGATCTACTGCTGGATCTAGATCTATAATCATAATTAGAATGACCATACCTATTTCATTTATAGCAATATCCATCAAGATTGCTAGAACTATTATTAGGTCTACTTCTACATACAATTGCAGTATGTCCTACCTTATGATATTTGAAGCGTACAGGTTGGTGGTACCCTAAATTTTGAGAATTTAGAAGTCCCAATCCATTATCAAGAAGCAAGTTTCTTCATACTAAAAAAATCTAAGGAAGATTTATGACACAAATAAATGGAACTAACTAATCGCAGCCTTCAGAAAATGCTGGAATTTTGACCCGCTACAAATATGATACCAATAGAGGCTGAAGATGGTCGAATTTTAAAAATCTAAAAATGACCCAGTTTGGGAAATCAAATTTCCTATCTCCAGAAGAAATATTAGTTTTTCACAAGGTGTTTTGGATTTTATACCAAAGCCAAATCCAAAAGTTAGGTAGTTGTTTTTTAGTTAGTTTATTGTTTTTTCAAAATAATTTGTAATAAGGGTTGTGTCTTTTCACCCTAAAGAGGTGTGAAAGTCACTCAAACACACATATATAAATAATGTAAAATGTAAAGAAAGGACAATGCAATATACTATAATTTCACATATTTGGATAGTTTTTAATCAAAAAGTGTAACATGGACCTAGATGTACTATTTTTTCAAAATCAATAAAGATAAGTCTTTTTTCTTTCACATGTGTAATAGTTTCATTATCATTTTACAATTAGTCCCTTAGATAAATCAATAGAACTTCTTCAAAGTGATAGTTTTATGTACATACTTCCTGATCTGGTTCATAGTCTTTATTATCAATTGGTTTTTCTCATTTTGCATGGTTAAATTCTGTTGATTGAGGCCTCAATCAATTGGTCTGTATTTGAGAAGTAATATGTTTTTGAAATATCTCTAAACTTGTTTCAAGGTTTCATGTTCATTTCATAACACCTTTAAAGTGATAATTTTTCTTGTAAAGCTATCTCTGAGGTTTAACATAAGACTGGAATGATCTTGACTCTATGGCCCATGATAGAATAAGGCACTGGTCTAATCATTATTTGGATTATAGTTATTCAGTTCATTGTTATAGTTTTGTGATATCTTATCTATCTATTCATTTCAATTTACATACATACTTACTAAACATTCTTTCAATTACTCAAAGTATTTCAATTTATAGTTTATGATTTATTGCTTTCAGTAAGATTTATTTCAAGTGCCTTGTCATACTTGAGAGAGAAGGTTTGAGGTGTATTCTATCTGCTATAAAAAGCCTTAATACTTGAAGGATAAGTTTAAGGTATAGGCCTACTAGCCTTGATTCTGCAAAGCCAAAATTGCAGAGGGATCAACCTTTCCTTGGTTGAATCTTGTTAGTTGGTCAAATCACTTGGGTTTCCCAACATTGGATCGACAAGTCCATAGGAAATCTAATTTGTTGATTTGAGCACCAACACAAGTTTGTAGGATTTCTTACCAGAAGTTCTTTGTGTTACCTTCAATGAAGACTTTTCTTCTTGCTTAATTTCCTTTGTTCCAGAGGATTCTCCAACTTCATTAGTAGATGTATCAATGTAACGGAGACCTGTGGTCACTTTTCTTCTTCTTTGATTCCTCATTTGTTCATCAAGCTTTATAGTGCTCTCTTTAAATTTCTTTGATATATCATTAGCATTCTTTAGTTCTTCTTTTAGTTTCTCATTCTCATTCTCTCTTATGACATCAGTAGTTTCTTCATTTGTATCATGTAAATGTTCATTCATTGTAGTAATCTATCTTTTAGATCTAAAAATTTCTTCCATTTTTGCCTCTAGGGTTTCATCTTTGGATTTTAGGGCATCTTCTACAATTTTCCTTGCATCTTATGCAAATATTATTGCTTCTAATTCTTCACTCATTATGATTGATTGGGCTTCCATTTCTCTTCAAATATTTTTCATATCCTTTTTCATCTTTTCAATTTCCATAGTCATGGCTTCTAGGCATGCTTCAGAATAATTAGATCCACGTTGTTTAGACAACTTCTCAATGTAATCTTGACTGTCACATAGTTGTACAACTTAAGTATCTTCCACAAGATCCAACATGAAAAAGAAAATAACACATAAACCATTCACAAAAAATAGACATAACACACAATATTTTCCCATGGAAACCCTTGTTAGAGGGAGAAAACTCAATGTGGAATGGTGTCCACAAATTCACTAGTGCACAAAGAAGTTTTCCTTGTTAGGAGTTGTTACAATCACCCTGTTAGGGGTATGCCTGGTTAAGAGTATTCTAGCCCGATTAGAAGCTAACAAGACCTGTTAAAGAATACTTTGTTAAGATATTCCAAACTCCTAAGAGTTACCTAATTAGAAGATTTTACACTTAAAATCCTATTAGAGATCCTTCTCACCCTCTTAGGAGAGACCTTGTTAAAGGATTTAACTTGTAAACCTGCTAGGGATTGCCTTGAGATAGACTCAATAATGTATGACATGAATATGACCTCTCTATCTGATAGATCTTCTTCTTCTCTGATCACTATGCTGCCTTATATACACACCAACTCCAAAAAATCATCAATTCCAATCGCAACACCTAAAACCATTACCCTAATTCACTATTTCATCTTACTTTTATATCAAGTTATACAAGTTGGCCTTTCAACCTAAAGTGTTTTACCCTCTGACATAAAGTTCAAATATGATCCTTTCAAAGCCTAATTTTCAACCCAATAAAGTCAATACAATATAAATTGGGTCACAAGTAATCATTAAATAACATCAGACGGATCGGTAAACTGATCAAATCAAACTTGTTCAAACTGTCCTTTGTTCTTCCTATCAATGACACTTGAATCTTCAATAACTCAATCAATTGTACAAACTAACTGATGCAATCGTATACATATGTATAGATATCTTTTTATATTATGCTTGCATGATTGCAAACCTTAACTCAATCTCCAACTCCAGATTTGATCGTCTGAGTGTCGTTCACCGTTCTTTAACTAATTGACTTTACACTTAGTCAATTCTTCAAATGAATCTTCATTACCATTAGTAAAACTAATCTTTCATCTCCAATACATCATGTTGCTAGAAATGACAACACCTCAATACAATAATATAATCAAAACATAGATCATCTTCACCAAATGCCAGCAGTAGGTCATGGTCAAGTGTTGGCACAGGAGAGTGGAAATATTAATTTTGCTGTGAATAATGGTTAGCATTACTATATTTAATGCACACCTTTTTATTCCATGAAAAGGTATGGGAAGATGTGCTTTCTTGGATCAAGAAAATATCCTCAAATATAGAGTCAAGATAAACAAGCTTTGGGTTATTCTAAATCACACTTCACCTATGCATACTTATTTGTATAGGAGGACACATGTGTTAGTAATAACTAAGAGGGAGGGGGGGGGGTTGAATCAGTGGCCTCAAAATATTCCAATAATCAACCCTTAAAACTTAGTACAACAATATTTTACCTCTAGTTATCTTCAATCCTATAAGATAAATGCCTCCAAATGCTTTTATCAAATTACTACTGCTCGGAATGCTTTGTAAAGCCTTCTACTGTATGTTTATCAAATAGCAGTTTGTTATTTTACTGAAAGATAGTAAATTATCTAGAGTATACCGATCAATCCAATTAAGTTATGTGTAATGCAAAACACTAAAGTAATGACTCACAAACACATTGACACATGGATTTTTAACATGGAAACCCTATTAAGGGAAAAACTACTTGGGACCAGTAACCCAAATTTTTCACTCTTCTGAAGTGAGATCAGTGAAGAGCCAACCCTGTTAAAGGTTACAAACACACTGTTAAGTGCAACCTTGTTAGAGGATTTAAAATTTTAGTCTGTCACTTGATATTGGGCATCTCTATGCTACCATCTTTGATCAAACACTCAGTTGGCTTGTCAATTGGTATCTGGCATCTCATGCTATCTTCATGATCAAAATTTTTGATACTCCTTGGGATGTATCTCAATATAGAAAGGATCATTAAATCTGACTCGGTTAAGAGACTTTATGAATCAATGGTTAAACTGAAACAGTATGATCTATTCATATATACAACTTATACTTGAAGATTTTCAGATCTATTGTAATCTTATAAAACTATTATGATCAATATAAATCTATTTATACCTTTGCTCCACTTTGAGTCTTCTCGGTGATGCTGTGCTCTATTGCTTGATGTCTACAGAAAACTTTAGCTCTTTCCTTAGCTTGATTGATCAACACTGTATGAAGTTGCTCTTCATTAGTTTCTCTTTAGCATCCTCTTTTCATTCTCTCCCCACACCAATTCGTAATGAATTGAGTTGTCTCTTTATAGACATGATATCACCATTTTTAGGTTCTTGATCTTCTTGATCATGGCATGATCCACAATTCTTGCCAATTAGATTTAAAGAAAAACTCTTGTTTTATCTCATTGAGATCTTCTTGCCAACTAGACAAAACAACTTTAAATCTTTTACTTATCTCTGGCTTATCTTGTCGATGAAAATAATGATAACTACCAGTTAATTCTATATTTAGCTCTGCTAGCTAGATATTTTTTCATTTCTGAACTCAAGTTAATTTTGGTATTTAACTCTTTGATAGCGTCGTCAACACTCTAGTTCTCCTCGGGCTTCTCCGTCAGTTTACACTATGTTTCTAGCCATATGGTATGCTTGTGATTCTGCTCATCGGTAATGCTCGTCAGTGTTCTTTCTCAGGTATCACTATGACTTGACTGTCGGTGATCTCTATCCGTTAGGTTTCACTGAATGTCAGTGTTTGTAGTCACATTGTGAATACTTGTCTTTTATGCATTACAAAAAGCATACTCTTTTTCTCTTTGATTCTATGAAGTCTTTGACACTTTGATTATAATCGATTAGATTATATCAAGTTGACATTAATGACAATACAATCCATTAACTGATTAATGTCTTGCATTATCCTTCTACATTTCAATGATTAAATTAACATCTTAAAACATTCAATCAGTTACATGTCATCAATCTCTCCCTTTGGCATTGATGGAAACATACTACATTATCATACTATACTATAACTAATACAATATGAAATATGAAATATACAGTTTCATCAAGCTTTCCTAATGTAACTATTACAAATGTATGGCTCTCGGTAAGCTAAAAAAATAGCTTAGATTTGTTTCATGCAGAGTGGTTGTCTTCAATCTTTAATCCCTTCAATAGATAGATGTATTATCTGATATCTCTGTTCTAATATGTGCTCTACCTTGATTTTTCCTCTTCTTGATAATCTCTTTTTCCTTTGACACTAATCTTTCTCTTTGTCTAAACTCTCTCCCTTTGTTACTTCTCTCCCTTGGATGGATATTTCACGTGTAATCAATTTCTCTCCCTTAGCATATTGATTAACTCTTCCTTCTAATTCTTAGGAACTTCTCTTCATGGATAATGATATAATATTTCCCTTTATCATATCTCTCCTTTATATGATATGGAACCATCTCTCCTTTTGATAATGAGACCATCTCTCCCTTTGTATGATAAAGAAAATCTCCCTGATGATAATGATATATTTCTCTCCCTTTTGTATGATAATGAGAACATCTCTCCCTTTGACAACAATGCCAAACAAACATAATTCTCCTTGTTTTATCATCTATATCATGTCCCATCTCTTTGCATAATATATTCCTTGAGTTTCCCTATCCATCAACAATACAAAGTTCTGATTTTTGGTGTAGATATGTACCTTGGAATGTACAAATGTATCTGTTGTTGTTCATCTCAATGTTTGCATCAACATGACTGATCTTTAGATTTGGTATGGGTTGATGCAACCTCCTAGTTAGATTACTGACTGATAGACAAGGGTTGAACCCCTAGTCTCCATCTCAGGTACTCAAAAGTATCCTTTGCTAATGGCTTGGTGAATATATCAGCTAACTATTCCTTTGATTGAACATATTCCAGTGTCACTTCCTTTGCTTGCACTTATTCTCTTAGATAGTGATACTTGATAGAAACATGCTTAGTCTTAGCATGCATGACTAGATTCTTAGAAATGTTTATTGCATTGGTATTATCACAATAGATAATTACTGGTTCAATGATCTTCATATGCATACCTTCCAGTAATTGTTTGATCCATGCAATATTAGAGAAATTTGCAGTAGCAACCACATACTCTTCTTCTGTAGTTGACTGAGAGATGCATCCTTTCTTCTTGCTTATCCATGTGACAAGTCTGTCACCCATGAAGAATGCTCCTCCAGTTGTGTTCTTTCAGTCATCAATGTTTCCTGCCCAATAAGCATATGTATAGACTTATAGCTCAAATTTTCCTTCTCTTTTGTACCATAAGCCATAGTCCTTGGTGTTCTTCAGATATCTCATAATTCTTTTGACAATAGTCATATGTGATTCTTTGGGATTAGTAGAGAATCTTTCAACTATCCCCATTGCATGTGTTATATCTGGTCTGGTATGAAAAACATACATCAGTTTTCCAATCATTGATCTATATAAGGTTTGATTTACCTCATTGGTTTTGTCTTCTTTTGTTAGCTTACATCCGGTAGCCATAGGTGTTCCAACTAGTTTGGAATCTTCCATCTTGAATATCTTTAGCACTTCCTTGATGTATTTAGACTAAGTGATGTATATGCCTGCATCTTGTTGAAGAATCTATAGACCAAGAAAGAATTTGATCTCTCCAAACATAGACATTTCAAATTCCTTGCTCATTTCATTAGCAAAGGATTTGCATAACAATTCATTCCCTCTAAAAATGATATCATCAACAAAAATTTCAG
>MU223225.1:9203253-9215166 GCA_018584345.1 Thuja plicata
TCTATGACTTGAGTTACTTATCTTTAGAGAAGATTTGAATGTAGATTCTATAGATGGTAAGACACTATTATCAAAGTTGTTCATCTCAAATGAAATTAGTCTACCAATCAGACTATCTAGAGTAACTCTATTGTTTGCAATTGCTCTCATTTCTTGAATAATAGAAACTCTAATAGCATAAATAGGCAATAAGGTTCTTAAGATTTTTCTTATCACTGTCTCCTCTTCAATTACACCTCCAACTCCTCGGATAACATTTACTACCTCTTTGATTTTGTAGCTATACTGAGTAATTGTTTCTCCTTCTTTCATCCGCAGGTCATCAAACCTCCCTCTTAGGCTTTCTTGTTTTTCTCTGAGTACATTGGCATCTCCTCCATGTACAAGCTTCAACTTATCCCACATTTTCTTTGTAGAGGTGCAGGTTTTGACATCTTCAAACTCAGCATTAGAGAGTGATGATGCAAGTTCTATCATCATGCAGTTATGCTCATGCTTAACTCTTAATTTATCATGGGTATTTGATCCTATAGGCAACACATATTCATATCTAAGTATTGAACAACATCATTTCCAATACCTGATAGGTGGAGTCTTATTCTACTTTTCCATAATGCAAAGTTGTCTTTATTCAACTTGGGCACATCTCATCTATTCATCTTGTGATCTTTTGCTTGAGCTGTTAAACTCCCTTTCTTAGAACACAAGCTCTGATACAAATTGTTAGTAATAACTAAGAGGGGGGGGGGGGGGGGGGGGTGGTGAATTAGTGGCCTCAAAATATTCCAATAATCAACCCTTAAAACTTAGTACCACAATATTTTGCCTCTAGTTATCTTCAGTCCTATAAGATAAATGCCTCCAAATACTTTTATCAAATTACTACTGCTCGGAATGCTTTGTAAAACCTTCTACTATATGTTTATCGAATAGTAGTCTTTTAATTTATTGAAAGACAGTAAATTATCTAGAGTATACCGATCAATCCAATTAAGTTATGTGTAATGAAAAACACTAAAGTGATGACTCATAAACACATTGACACATGGATTTTTAAGGTGGAAACCCTGTTAAGGGAAAAACCACTTGGGACCGGTAACTTAAATTTTTCACTCTTCTAAAGTGAGCTCGGTGAAGATCCAACCCTGTTAAAGGTTACAACCACACTGTTAGGTGTGACCTTGTTAGAGAATTTAAAATTTTAGTCTATCACTTGATATCATGCATCTCTATGCTACCATCTTTGATCAAACACTCACTTGGCCTGTCAATTGGTATCAGGAATCTCATGCTATCTTCATGATCAAATTTTTGATACTCCTTGGGATGTATCTCAATATAGAAAGGATCTTTAAATCCCACTTGGTTAAGAGAATTTTCAAATCAATGGTTAAACTGAAACAGTATGATCTGTTCACATATACAACTTATACTTTCAGATTTTCAGATCTATTATAATCTCATAAAACTATTCTGATCAATATAAATCTATTTATACCTTTGCTCCACTTTGATTCTTCTCAGTGATTCTATGTTCTGTTGCTCAGTGTCTGTAGAAAAATTTAGCTCTTTCCTTAGCTTGATTGATCAACACTATATGAAGTTGCTCTTCATCCGTTTCTCTTTATCATCCTCTTTTCATTCTCTCCCCACACCAATTCCCAATGAATTGAGTTGTCTCTTTATAGACATGATATCACCATTGTTAGGTTCTTGATCTTCTTGATCATGGCATGATCCACAATTCTTGCCAATTAGATTTAAAGCAAAAATCCTATTTTATCTCGTTGAGATCTTCTTGCCAACTGGACAAAACAACTTTAAATCTTTTACTTGTCTCTGGCTTATCTTATTGATGAAAATAATGATAACTACCAGTTAATTCTATATTTAGCTCTGCCAACTAGATATTTTGTCATTTATGAACTCAAGTTAATTTCAGTGTTTAACTCTTTGATAGCGTCAGTCAACACTCCAGTTCTCCTCGGGCTTCTCCATTGGTTTACACTATGTTTCTGGCCGTCGGGTATGCTTGTGATTCTTCTTGTCGGTGTTCTTGCTCGGGCATCACTGTGACTTGACTGTCGATGATCTCTATCCGTCAGGTTTCACTGACCGTCGGTGTTTATAGTCACATTGTGAATACTTGTCTTTTATGCATTACAGAAAGCATAATATTTTTTACCTTTGATTCTCTGAAGTCTTTGAAAATTTGATTATAACCGATTAGATTATATCAAGTTGACATCAATGACAATACAATCCATTAACTGATTTAATGTCTTGCATTATCCTTCTACATTTTAGTGATCAACTTAACATCTTCAAACATTCAACCAGTTACATGTCATCAACAACAAAGCAAACCATAGAGATATAGTCATACTTTGGGGACAAGAGTAGGAATGTGTTAGGTTCTTCCTCTAGTGTCGTTAACCATGCAACAAAAGGTGACCAAATGGCATCCCATTTCATGAATCTCAATCTCTTAATTATAAGGAGATGATGTCAATGGTAGAAAGGGGAGGACCATAATTTGAGCCCCCAAGTGTAACCAAATTAAGGACCACAATATTGGATAAGAACTATTCCAAAGTCAATGTATTAATGGAAAATATGATGGAATTTTGCATGAATACTAGATCCATTAGAGTCATGATTGGGTGGATTGATATTATCCATCATCCATTCATTAATATCATGGTTACATGTATAGAGGGTCATATTTTCTTAAGGCATTTGATTGTATAGGGCATCACAAAGATGCTAATTTTTAGTTCCATATCTTCAAGGATTCTATGTAGGAGGTTGGAACATAAAATTTGGTCCAAGTAGTGATAGAAGCATCACACGTGTACTGTTGAGCGTTGTTTTTAAACATAAATTGCTAGGAATTTGAGATCTGAATTCCTCTCTTGAAAGAATAATGATGCTATTCCCAAGGTTCTCCATGGTCGTGGTACAACTGCTTGGTAAGCTCAGTTGAAGATAAATCTGAATGTTCACAAGGAGGCCTTGGCTGGTACATTTCAAACATCAGGCTGCAAAACAAACTTGAGCAGTTTTTTTATATTTTCTCGATTGTCAATGCATGAAACTTCCTAATAATGCAAGTCTAACTTTAAACCTTACAATGATTTCCAATTTTAACCAATCTCCCAATAAAGATCAAAATATTTGAGTAACAAGAATTGTAAGAACATTTGCTAAAATAAAATCTAAGGGACATAAACCATTATTGAATCACACTTGCGAATTAAATGGTGAAAAGATGGAAACCCATGAAATATGAATCAGATAAACTCACAATTCCAAATTCAGCAAGTGCAATTTTTTGAAGGAACTTTTAACCAGATGTAAAATTTTCCAAAATCCATCAAATCGTGAAGCCACTAGACACACGCACACACAAGATAGATTTATCTTTAAAGAAATAGAATAAATCTTCCCAATCATTCATCACAGAAAGATGAAACAACAATGATAAACTCCAAACTAATTGATTACAGATTAATTCACAATAAAATGCAGTTGGCTATTTGAATTAAATGAACAAGAATACACATATTGATAAATTTTGCATAGATAGAAAAACATTAACACTATGAATGAAGCACCAATAACATATATATTTATTGCATCAAGAATCTGACCTTAATTACATCTATGTAATCAAATAGATAGTTCTTCAACTTAGAAATTAGAAACCGACAGGTAGGGTTTAAAAAATCTACAACAAACATGACGTAAATAAAATAAATCTAGAGTTTAACAATGCAAAACTACTCCTAGACTGATAGCTAAAAATCTTGCATGGATTTTCATCCACGTGTACACTAAATACATGCAAAATCACACTATAATAAGCCCCTAAAATGATTCCACCATTTATTATCCTTGTTTGCATGTACTTGATCTTCTCTTTGATGTTCTTAGCCAAAATGCATCAATGTAACTGCCCTTCTGATGTGTAACTGGTAGAAGACCCCTTGACGTGCAAAAATGAACACTAGTATGTATGCAATCTCCATAAAAAATTATCCTTTTTGAAAAACACACTTGAAAATAGGTGCCCAGGAATTTTGGAGTTGTGGACCTCCAAAAAATGTCATGTTGAAAAATGACTAAGTCTGTAAATTTGGTGACTTTGGATTTTCAAAGTTGTGGAACTTTGAAAATGCAACTCTGAAAATTGGCTAAGTATAAAGAATGACTTCAAACTCTAAAAAATGGCTAAGTATAAAAAAATGATTGCAGTCCCCCAAAAATTAAGTATCAAAATGGCTCTTATCTCTCTAGAAGAATGTTTGGATGAACCTTGCGCAATGTCTCTACAATCCCTCAGACTTCATCAAAATTGGGCAGCTTGATAGATTCTAACTTCCTTTCCCACCTTACCCAGAATGAGGTGATCTATGAACTGGACATTTTAATTTCCTGTATATGCTCCCTTATGTAGCTCGTGTCCTCTTTGAAATAAAATAACTATTGAAGGCATTCCTTGTTGTTCACTCTAGCTAAAATCTCTTCAAAGTGCTAAACAATTTTCTTTGTAGAATAGAACTTCTACTTGTTATCATCCTCATACAGTTCCAAGTCCATTCCATTCAATAATTTCTCAATCTCTTTTACCCATAGCATGGAATCCTTTCTCCTCTTCTCAATCTCTTCTAATATTTCCTGTTATCTTTTCATAGCGACACCAATAACAGGGATCCATTCATCAAAATTGTATAACTTCATTTCTTTATATAGTTATACCAAAATTTGAAAGTGATACTTTCTTATAACCTTGAAATCTCAAAGAGATCATTTCCATTGTTCTACCTTATAATCTATGCCTCGCTCTCCCTCCATTAGAAAAATGAGATATTTTACCCTAATTAATATTATTCTAAAATACTTCAGAACCATGCAAATAGTCTCAACTCCAAAGCTTTCAAACTCATACCTCCAATCTGTATCCTCTTTGACAAAAGGGTTTGTAGATTCTGGGAGTGCTCTCTTTTCAAGTGTTTCTCTCAATGAAGCCTTCAGATGATCTTTGTTGATATGACCAACTATATTTTTCACATAATCCTTCAAAGTCACCACATTTTCCTTGAGACCCCGAATCTTTCTCTCATCTTTGTCCAAATATTTAAATAGTTTCTTTAAGCCCAAAGACGCCAGTGCATTACCACCTTCCCGGGTGGGTTCTCCTAAATCAACTTCCTCTATGACATAGTCCTCTAGAGTTAACTCTATGATACTCATCATAGGAGGAGGAACTTAAAATATTAGCCTTCCACTTCCCTCGGTCATCATGTGTTACATATGACATTCTTTTACCTATTTGGCTAGGTTCCCCCTTGTAGAATGTTTGCTCCAATGTAGGCATATCAACATCTACTTCTTCTATGTATGTCCTTCTCTGAGGTTACACCACCTTAGACAACCAAGTGGGCCCTGTGGAGGTGATTAGAGGCTCACATGGGGCTATATTTAGGGCAGATGTTCCTCTGTGATCCCCTTCATCTTCTTTTTCTTTTTCCTCTTCATCCTTTTCTAAAGCTTCTCTTCTCTCCAAGTTTTCTGGTTTCTCCCCTGCTTCTTCCTTCTCCTTTCCATCATGTTGGTGTTCATGCTCAGGAGTTGCATCTCTTTGAGGAGGTGGTGAAGGAATTTTTTTGTTGTTCTACCTACTCTGATGTTACCACTTTATTTTCCATATCCTCAGGAGTCCCTTCTTTCTCTTCCTTAGAAGATGAATCAACCAATAGTTCTGCCATCAACCCGGAAGTCTGTTCCCTTTTCTCCTCTTGTAGGGGTACCTATTTGACTATTATCTAAGAAATTCATGGAGATGGAGGAGTCAATTTTTTTCTCTCTTGAGTAGCTTATGCTGAGTCATCACCCTTGGGTTCCTCAATTTCCAGATTTATATAAAATTCTCCCTCTTCAAGCTCTGTCATATATTTTTCTACTCTATCTCCTTCCTCCTCCTCTCTTGTATCCTTTTCCAACCCAAGTTATTTATTTAAGGGTAAATCAATAGGTACTTGTGTCTAAGAATTAGTTTCTCCCACCTGTCCTTGCATTTGGAAGAGTGTTTGTGTTGATGTTGTATTGGAGTCAAACTTTGGATTATTAAATTGACTTGGGAGGTCAAAGACTTCAGGAATATTCTCAAAATCTGATAACTCAAATTCATCACAGCCTAGGTCACCCCTAGTCATTTCCACCTTGGTGTAAGTCTCCAAATTAATTGCCTCCTTTTGCACTTGCGTTTGAGAAAACCTTGTTTTCTCTTCTCTTTTGGCATCCGTAGTAGCCTGTCGAGTTCTTCTTACCAAAGGGACATTATCATCTTCTAACTTCTCCTCTATAGAAAATGTTTCTAGTTGAGGTGATATTGGTGCCCTTTTCTTTTATAAACCTTCTCCATTACTAGAGGATTTTCCTCCCCCTCCCTTCTTCCTGATGTGGAAGCGGTCCCAGGTGTCTGAGATGGAGCATTAACTTTCCTTACAATAGGAGGTGTATTACTATCCTTTCCTCTTCCCTTGTCCATTCTCTTCTCTTCAGGACCATAAGTAGTAGGCATTTCATGCCTGTAAACTATTTTTGACTGCATGAGAGTTGCCTCTTTAAATTTTAGAACTTTTATTTTCTTCCCCTTCTCTTTCTTCAGAATGGAAGGTGGATTTAGTTGAGGCTTCATGGGAACTGGATCTAACTGGAAAGGCCTCCTTATCCACCTTTTTGTGATCTCAATCACAGGTTGATCCTTGAAGTCAATAGAATCATTTACATCTCTACCAACCTCAACATTCATAATAGGATAGGTATATACTTTATCCTAATTTTACAATGGATCTAATATATCTTTGGAATCTTTATCCCACACCTTGAGAGGGATTTGCACCTCCAATGTATTCTCAACCAGTTCAAGGGATATTCTATAATAATCTTACATCTTAACCTCATAGTAATCAATGCAATTGATCTAATGATCTTCTATATGGGGCTCACGTTGATAATGCCTTCCTAGTATGTGCTTGAATGTCCCAACGAGGCCAAACCTGAGCCTTATTAACTTTAATTCCTGCAGAAGGCACTCATCCCACTCTAGCTCTATGGATTTGTGGACCTTTACATCTTGTAAAGAGTGGACCCCTATGGAGATAAGGAAGTCCCAACAGTGCTTCTTCTTCAATTTTATAACCTCATAGGCATTTGAGAGTTGCCTACCTATCTCCACTAACACAATTCTATTGGATGGATTGCATGGAAACTTCTTGGAATTCACGGTACTCCTAGAAACCCAGATGCAAGTAAAGGTTTTGTATTGAATGTAGTAAGCCCCTAGGACTCACACCTTGGTTGTAGCTTTCTCTGAGAGCCTCTTGTCATAGTCTCCCTCAATGGATATGATGATTGCAGAGACAAAAGCGTCATTTACAATATGGTATTATGGAATATCATCTTTCAATTTTTCCTTCCTCACTAGTTGAGGCTATACAATGTATGGCCATTCATTTTGGTCATTGAATGAACCTCTCTAGGTGAGGCCTAGACAGTTGTCTTTGGAAACAAGGAGGTAGACAATATAAGATTTCATGTAGAACCATGGGTCATGTTTTACCCGCCTTAACTAAAAATCCAAGTTATCACTCATTATTGTTTCCCAATAAAACCTCACCTTTCTCCCTTTGATATTATCTATTATGTAGATCATCCATTGCTCCAATTGGTGTGCTTGGGGGAGAATATACACCCTACTCAACATTGTCAATGCAACCTTTAAATATCATCATTCATATAACCTCTCCTCATATCAATTCTTTCCATTTTATTCTTTGAGATATTTTGAATGAGTTATTCTTTATTAACTATGTCATAAGCATCCAAAGTATTACCTTTGAACCATGTCATCCCTCTCTCCTTGGTGATTGGGTAGAAGTGGTTGACCCCTTTCTGTAGATGGAAAACATCTTCGATGGTATCTGGTCTTAGATCTAGTACAATATCTTTGGTGACATTCTTTACCACTTTTTCATTTGAGATGTAGTGATGAGATAAGGTCATAATTAAATCAGGTGAAAGGATGAAGACTCGATGGGCTACTACATTTACCAGACCCACCAAGACCATTGTAGTACAGTCTGACAATCTTCCCATCATATTTTTGCAATGCCTCAGGAATGAATCCCAATCCAGGTTCCCAATGTTATTATCTTTGATCTCATCATGTAGGTTCCCTATCTTGATGGGGGTGTTGTACTCTTTAAAGTGGTACTTCATTGGTAGAATCGATGTATGTTATGACATTCTACATGAAAATAGTCACTGGTACATTTGAGGTCAAATTCTGATGGCTATTTTTCAAAATTGCAATGCCTATTTGTCAACCATTTGACAGATGCATCCATTGGGGTTATTGCATTAGAAATTGCAACGGAAGTGGTAAGTGTCAGTATTCTGATTGAGGAATCTGTCAAAAATCACCACACAAATAGCAACATACTATGCCATTTCTTACAGTTCATCTATCAGAATTTCAACATAACATGTGGATTCTCTGATGGACATATTGTCAAAAAATAGGGGCTCTCTGACGTTAAAATTGTCAGAATATCGATGGATATTTTGTGATTGTCTGATAGGAAGACCCATCAAATGTATAGTAGTCTCATCAAATAGCTATGTCAAAAATGGAGTCTGTCTGATGTTATACTTATCAGAAGGGCGATGGACATGCAGTGACTTTATGAAACAACAACCCGTCAGACGTATAACACTATCGTCGAACATAGCTGTCAAAACTTGAATCTATCTGATGTTAAACCTGTCAGAATGTTGATGGGCATGCAATGAATTTTTGATAGGAAGGCTCATCGTACATATAGAACTAATGTTGAAGTAGATGTCATAAGCATCAAAATAGCGATGGTCTGGCACGCTAAAGATAACAAAGCTCAAGAGACCATCATAGAGAGTCTCTGTCTTTGGTCCATATTACTGAAAAAACTTTTTATATTTCATTAGCTCATCAAATATGAGGATTATTTTCATGATAACATATTATTTAAGTTGGTGTTGCATGAATTTATTTACTTCGCGCACTTGTAGACAAAAAGGAAAAAGATAAAGAAACATCTCCTCTCGTGGCCTACATTGCTTAGGCCACAAGAGGGGATGCTTCATTCTTGCTATCCTCATAGTCTACAAGTGCATGAAGTAGATAAATTTGTGCAACATCAACTTAAATAATGTACGTTATCCATGAAAATAGCATCTATTAAATTCTTTTAGATCCCCGCATTTGATGAGCTAACAAAATATAAAATGTTTCCTCAATCGTATGGACCAAAGACGGAGACCAACTATTATGGTCTCTTGAGCTCTGCTATCTTTAGTCCAGATTCTGAGAAGAGGTATGAGTGGAGGCCAAAGAAGGAATATTTGTGAAGGTTTTAGAGAATTAGGTTACTGAATCATCATCTATGCACTGGTACTCAATCTGGAAACCCTCGTCCTCACTTTTGTCCCACCTCAGTAGTAAAGAAGATATTCTCTAGAATTTTAGACTTCTAGAAAATCTCCACAAATATCCCTTCTGGCCTCCACTGAATATACGTCTTCTTAAAATCTAAAAACTCTCGATCATTAATTCTCATCAATGTATGAATAAAATAAAAAGACTCAAAGCATGGAATATAAGAAAATATTAAGAAACAATTCAAATAAAATAAATAAGATTATATCCTAAACTTATCAATTTTCTAAAAACAAGTTCAAATAGTTAAGTTACCTATATTTATATATTTGAAATGATAAACAACTAAAAATTACCTTTAACTATTTAAGAATGGAGATGACAAACCCATATATACAGATGATTTCATAATGAAATATATGATAGAAGATTTGCATGACATTTATCCAATACATGAAGACATGATATAGATAATAATGAAGCAAGATTGAACTTTTGAGAATTGAGGAAGGAAACCTATTCATTAGGTAGGAAGCTATAGCAAAAATTGAGGAAGGAAATCTATTCATTAGGTAAGAAGCTATAGTCCAAAGGTATTGCTAAACTTGTTGGTTGGCTGTCCAAAGGAATATTTGTTCTTATGGTAGTGTTGAGAAGCACAAGGGAATTGATTAAGATAGGTTTCTTTTATGATTGGTAAGCTTTGGAGTCCAGGTGATTCTTATTGTCTATTGTGATAACTATTGACCTTGAGATTGAGCAAACAAATGTGAATACAAATTTCATGGTGATTTGGAGAATTGAACCTAAAAATTGTAAGAGGTGTAGAATGGGATGCCATTTATTGTTACAGTGGGACCAGATACCTATAGGTGAAACTATTGTATTCTACACATTAGTTAATTTCTTCACTCCTTAAGGGCGTAGTTAAACTTAATATAAACAAAAGATGGTTGTAGTTGTCACACATTTAACAACTCTAATGATAATTAATATAAATTGTCAATTAACAATTGAATACAAATATGATCAAATGATGACTAAAAGATATTTTATATCAATTTCCAATTAATTAAATTGAAGGCATTTATTATTTGAAAAAGAGGATATGATTGTTTCATTTAACCAATCTTTTAGAGAGAAGCAAGACCATCAGAACAATCTAACATGTTCATTCTTTCCATATAATTTTCTAAAATTGAAGTTGATCTCCCCATGGCCTTAAGAGTGTAGGATTTGAGATAAAAAAATCCACAGAATGCCAAGAATGCCTACATGCAAATAACCTGTTACGGGAGAGAAGCAGAAAGAGGAAAAAGAAGAACTCATAAGTTACTCAAAATGTGAGAGCTAAATTATAATCTGAGTTAAAATGAAAAAAGAATTACAAGGTTCAACTTATAAAGGTGAACAAAACCCTAAAGCCTAAAAAAGCTAGGTTTCACATTAATAATTAATAAAAGAATTAATTATTAATGCACTAAAGAGTAATAACTTAATTAATTAAATCAACATGATTTAATTAATAAGCAAACTAATGATTACTCTAACACCCCCCTTAAGCTAAGCGCATGGGGTAAGCTAACCTAGTACAGCTATGAAAGTAGGAAAAAGGGTCCTAGAAACAAGGCCTAATTAGGTACCCAATATAAGGAAATCTCTGTAAACAGGAGACAAAGAATAAAACCCAATTGTAAAATCCCCTCTCCAAAAAGAGATAGAAAAAACCAGAAAAGAAATGGCTCAAGAGACTCTCTCAAGACCATAAGTACAACCTACCCCCCCCATGAGAGAGGGATGAGACACCAAAGTCCCCCAAGAATGAAGAAACTCCTATCACAATGGTAGATACCTGATGTAGAATCCAAAAGGAGATCCTGAAGCGGCAAATGATATTCCTCCCCTTGGGAAGAAAAAAATCCAAATGATGATGTCGAAGAAACCCTGTGAAGAGTGATGAACCAATCTATCTCAGGATGTGTGTCATGATCGGATGTTGAAGAATCTCTCTGTCTAAACTGAAACAAATGATGCCAAATCCAAACTGATGTGGAGAATCCTGAAATGCAATCGCTGAATGCACAGATAATGGTGGGCAAACAGTGATAACCTGACTGTCAAGGTAGAGGAGATGAATGTCCTTAAAATAATCCTCCAAATCTACAGTATAAGACTCAACAAACAAGAAATATATGTCTGCAACATAAGAGTCCAAAGTATCTATGTCTGGAAGATGTATGATTCCCTGCTGCACAAAATCAGGAGCAATAGGAGATGCTGATGAAGTCTCAGTCTAAAGAGTGGAAACTGTGAGACAAGCCTCTGATCCATCAGAACATGTAAGGGTGTCTAAATACTCAAGCTCCTCTAAAGTATCATGATCAAAGGGTGTATTCTCTCTCCAAGAAATGGGTATGAGACAATCTGAAGCA
>MU223225.1:9220118-9232284 GCA_018584345.1 Thuja plicata
CCTCCATTTTAGCAATGGTCTATGGTTGTTGGCTCTTGTTCTGAGAGTAATTAAACACCCCAACTAAATAGGAGGCAACAGGTCGATTCAATCGATATTGTGAAATGAGCAATTCATGTTCATCTTCACAATTCGACGATTGAGCAATGAATATGTTATGTTGTGCCTAATTTAGAGGTTAAAATTCAGACACATAAATTTTGGCACCCACCGTGGGGCAGGATATTCAATTCCTGGCCTCATATTATATATTTAATTCTATTTTATGTCATTTTTTACATCCACTTTGAGTCAAATTTGACTCCACCATTGTGTCTGGAATGTTGTTTTTATTTAAAACAACTATAAATATGCCTATACTTGCCCAAAAATTGAATCTGTGGCATCAAACATTTTTCCGTACGGCTCTACAGTGAAGTTTTGCATGAAATTTCCCACATATCCACGTGAAATTGTGCTTTCATTAGCAATTCTTCACTCGAAGCCTTGTACTTCCTCATGCGGAGCCTTGTACTTCCTCACATGGAGCCTTTGTACTTCCTCACGCGAAGCCTTGCACTTCCTCACGTGAAGCCTTGTACTTCCTTGCGTGAGACTTGGTGACAGTATCTAGAATTTCATAGTTTCTGTAATTGCTGTTACTATTTTCCTGATTATTTTCACATCCTGCTATTTTTATCTCTCTGATTTCTCTGACAGTATAACAGTGGGTTGCAGGTCACTTGATGAACACATAAACTTGCTAACAGTTTGCTTGCAGGATGGTTGTCAAAGATCATTTTAAAACATTGTGCTTTTTTATTGCTTTCATCACATAGTATAATTAGGGCCTTGTTAAAATTTCTTGGGAATCTTGATAGAAAAATAGGGGAATAGGCTCTTCATTACATGGAAGTGATGCCCATGGATAAATCTGAGACCTAGACGTTGCTAACATGATGGAGACCTAGGGAAGCAAGGAAAGTTAACAAACCTTTAGCACATTCACTTGTCAGGGGATTATGCTCTTCTCTCTTTGAGAGAATCAGATACCCAAAAGCTTGTGAATTGGTTGGAGGAGAGTTAGCTTGGTGATGAATATGTCTTGCGTGATTGAAGTGTTTTCTAGTTTGTAATTCCAATAACTATATGAACGTATCCTCTCCCCTCACCTTTATGGATCTTGGGTGTAAGAGAAATTCATATGATTCTCCTAGAGTGGCAACCTCCCAAGTGCTTTAATAGAACCAATGAGAGTGGATTTCCCAACCGGTAACAAGCTAAATCCAAGCCCTTCCAAACTGGTATATAAAAATGTCATTGTGATTAATCTCATAATGGACAAGTGTGAATTCATTGTGGCAACCAAAATCTCCTCCAGTACCCTAGTGGTGCGTTAAAGTCCCTACATTATTAAGGTGAAAACCTAGCTTTGAAAGGATTGGGAGAGCCCCCTTTATTGGGAAAATTACTTGATCACAACCACTTGAATGGATGCCCTTACTACAAACTATGTTCTAGTATCCAAAAAACCCTCTATCTATTAGTGTAGAAGGTCAGAGACTGACTAAGATGCCCCACACTTTTACAGCTCTTAGTAGAGACAACAACCCTTTGGGAAGCAATTCCTTTAGGGTTCGAAGCTTGGTGTGCCTGAGAAGTGAGTGCACATGTAAGGAGGAGTCCGTGCCTCCAAGCTTCTAAGTTTTCTGCTATGAGTAAGCATAGCTAAACTTTGATTCAAGTGGGGATTCAATAGATACTACCTTGGCTATCCTAGGATTGTGATGTGTCTATTCTGGTACTAAAAACATTCTACTTGATGTGTCTTGCATGGGTGAAGGATAAAAACAAACAAACATCTCAAACATTCAAATCGAACATCAAACCGATCAACGATTCCAAATCTGCACTTCTAGGTGTTAACTATCAAAATATTGTCCAAGTTTCTACACCTTCTATCAAAACTCTACAATCTATCAACTTGCTATCCAAATTGCTATTCTGCTATGAAGGTTCTGTCTGAATTTTCACAAAATCTGTGTTCTCATCAACATCGCTACTAGTCTATCTTTTATTGCAATTTGTTGACAGTCTGACTTGTCATTGTTTCAAAATATAACTTTGTTATGCTAGTCCAAGTGTCCCATTATCTATTTCAACCTTATCATCTTTGTCTACACTATCCTTATCCCGAGTTACGAAAGTAGGTTCGTCAACCTTGACTCAAGATCAGAGTCATTGCTATCTCTGTCTTAGTTGGACATTATCTCCTTTGTCCTTTAGTCTTGGACTTAGTCAACACTTTAGATATCACTTCAACACCTATCAGTCAATCAATCTGGTTCATTGTACCTCCTCTTCAATGTTCTTAGCAAGCGCACCAAGACAATCTTACAATGTCTAAAAGCAAAGAAGAGATTCTTAGGGAAACTTTATTAAAACAACTTCAAACTTTGGAATCTGAACTCCAACGATTAAAGGGGAAAAATGATACTCCATCTAGAAAATCCTCCTTAAGATCAACTTTTCCTTTGCTATTTGATCATGATTCTCACATTTCTCCACTTTCTTCCAACATGGATAAATCTTGGTATGACAATCCCATCTTTGATCAAGAACAATTTTATGACAATCCCAACTTTGATCAAGACTAGTTTTATGACCATCCTATCTTTGATCAAGAGCATGTAGAGGAAACTATGATAGAATTAGATGAAAGTCTCTTCTATCCACAAAAGAAGGATATTGCAAGTCAAGATGCATCTATTTATCCTTTAAAGAGAATCTTTACTCCTTTGGGACAATCTTATTAATCAGCATTGGAGGAAATTCTTGAGCATAATCTCATCACATTGCCTCTAGCCACATCATGTGGATTCAGATTCTTGAGTAACTATTGTGCATATCATCGACATAACAAGAATAAAAATCCATATTGCATGGAGTTGAAACATAAGATCCAAGATCTCATAGATGATGGCATAATCAAAGTGGAAAATCCTAATGAATCATCTAGTGAAGATAATGATCTCAAGCAGGATCAATATCAAGAATCCATGTCTAGCAACGGTTCCTATATCACATCTACTTCCTCCACCATTCCTCCATCTCCTAAAGCTTCATCGTCTATATCAAGGATTGAACCTAATGATGACTATGTCTACCCTCAAGGGCTACCTCTAAAAGAGATCCAAGCTAATCTGCATATGACTGCAAGTCCTTCTCAGGCCTCAAAGATCATCGACCCAAAGCTTCCATGTGCTTCAACACTTATCATGCCTATTCCAAATGACTATCCATCAGTGTGTCAAGAATCCCATATGCAGATCAAAACTCCTACCTCATCCTTAGAAGTGGCTCTATGTCAAGAGGAGAATCCACAATGTGAAGAAACATATATCAGTAATGATCAAGATCAAGACACCACCCATCTTTATCCAATGGTTAACCTAAGTCACTTATCTAAAGAGTCTCCTGATGATCCTCAGATCCCCTTCCATGTCTTCCAAGAAGATATCCCTCCATCTCCCAAGCAAGATCAAGATATCTTTTCCACCATCTCTAAGGGGCCTATTGAAAATCAAGCACAAAGTACCCTTTGTCCACCATCTAAGGATCCCTGTCAAGATCAGAGCATCCTATCATCTCCATGTCATGCTCCTCCATATCTAGAAAACATAATTCCTCTAAATCCCTTGCATAACAATAAATCCAATCAAGCTTCAGTTGCTCCTATCAAAATTACTCCTATCAAAGCTACTCATGCTACTATTGATATAAAGATGAATTCAAAAGAGAAGAGCCTTGGTCATGCAACTCACTATAAAGATGTTGATATCCCCTCCACACTTTATATCCCTCTGTTCAAATGTAAGAATTATCTTTCACTATATATCCTCCAAATCCATCCTTGGTCCTCATATTCCAAAGCTAAAACCGTCAAACCTTCCATCTATATTGGGTCCTTATGTCCCTCCATCTACCATGCCTATCAATACTAGCTTGTCATCCACTTATCCTATCTCCTATCAAGATAAAAAAAGACATGCATCTTTGAAAGCTCCCTATTAACCCCTCCATATGAACTAGTCATATTGGCCCTATTCATCCACAATTCCTAAGGCTTTTGGAAGGAATCTGGATGTGCAATGAAAAATTCAGAAATACAAGAATCCACTTACATATGAAGATCACTTTGTCCCATCTAATCGACATGTGAATACAAATAAAAAGGAAATATTCAAGAGACCACATAGGTCCACCGAGAAAAGAACCAAATCAAATCAAATATGGGCAACTAAATCCATTATGGAAAAATTGCATTCTAAATCATATGATACAAATGGAAAATCAAAAGCTATGTGGATTCCCAATCCTCTTCTAAAGGACTTGGATACAAAAAGAAACGCAAAAGTTATGTGGATTCCCAAGTCTCTCTTAAAAGAGTTGCACAAAAAGGAAAAGTCAGAGTTGACATCCAAGCTTCCAAAGTCTTCCACTTCAGCTCCATCTAAACATCTCCCATCTTCTAACTCTATTTTGGGTCCTCATGTCCCAAAATCTATTTCCTTGAATACTTCACCCTCTTCGTTAGCCATCTTGGGTTCTCATATATCGAGACCCATATAAAAGCCTAAATCCATTTCACACACTTTTCCTCTATCACTCCACCATCCTTCAAGATGTGTGTTGATGTTGATCTTGTCAACTTTTCCATCTATTCCTACACAAGACTCCCAATATCCTACCCCTACCTACTATCCTTCCATATTTGGTCCTTACATTCTTGCTATTCCTCTCATCTAGTCCATTGCATAAATGCTTGGCTACCATCTCCCTTATCCTCCATATCAATCGTCTTTACCATCACCCTATCAACATCTTTGAGCATACTTTCAGTGGTCTTGGCCTACCATAGCATATCTTTCCAAGGAACACTATATAAAGAGCAACAAGCTTAAGTTCCTCCATAAAATCAAATTAAAAAAACAAAACAAAAAAAAAGGTGCATTGGTGAAAACTTGGTAAATAGGCATCTTGGTAGCAAAAGTAAAGATAAATCAATCCGTCCTATGATGAAAACCACTTCTTGTGGCACCTTGGATAAGTACCATGATGAAAACCTAGCCAACAGGTGTCATGCGTAATTTCTCCTACTTGCACTCTTCACTTGGGGGCAAGTTCCTTCCATGTCATCTTTTCTATCATATCTTACATCCATCTAGCCTGTGAGAATCCATGTTACTTATGGTGATCTTGACAAGGTTGAGCCTATCCATGAGCATCATGCCTATTGACATTCATTATCCTTTCCATCAGCCTATTCACTAGCTCTCATCCATGATACCCTATCGTGATCTTGCTTATCCCAAGCCTATCTTCCTATCTCTACGCATTTGTGTCATAATTACAAAACATTCACTTATACCTCCATCAACCTTTATCCTGATCATAGCTATATCCTATCCTATGAAATTGACCCCTTAGTCTTGATCAAAATTGAAAAACAAGGTCTTAGAAGTCTCTTGACATGTCCACTCTTTTGGACCACATACTTTTCATGACATCAGGTCATTACCCTAAATGCTATACAACATCCCTCCATGAGCCTACATTGCTATATTATTTTTTTCCCTAGCTTGGGTAATCTTGAAGAGACTATCCTTGAGGGTCGCATTCACCCTCTTCATCCATCATTGGCCATCCATCTCATACATCAGCTTTCTAATCCATCTGTAATGCCCTACACCTTGCTAGACATTGGGAGTACACCAATGTGATCTTTCTTGAGATCGATAATCTTAAAAAGACTAAAAAAATTGCAAAATCTCTAAAAATTCTAAAAATCGTAAAAATTCCTAAAAAAAGATCATCTTGGTGAAACCTAGCAATAGTCACTTTGATGCATCAACCAAAAAAAAAATCTCTATTGCCTATCTTTTAATGAACAGGTATCGGGGCAATATAATCCCGACTCCTGAAGATTGAGCCTTGTTCTGGGGATAGTCTTTTGAAAGGCGATGAACATTCTAGTATCTAGGCCATCTAACCCAGATTCCTAGGAGTCAACATGCTCTCAGTTACATTAAAGACACCAACTTCACCTGGATTGAAACTGGCCACACTCAGGGGAATCTTCCTAGTCTAGGGGGCATTGTCCTATCTTTTGGAGTCTCTCTCCTCTTTGCATCAGTCACCAGTGGTTCTCACTGAGTCTGCCTACTGATGCCTAGATCTCACGTTGATCTTTATACTTGAGAATCTTTCTTGCGTCAGTCACCAGTGACTCTGACCGCGTCTACCTACTATCGCTGTACTACTAAGATTTCTCACATCAACTCACTATCTGCATATTTGACATCAATCCACTTTAGGTCTTTTCAAGATCCCACCTGACTTGACATGACCCCAGCATCATAGCTTGGGGGCAATCTTCTTGGATTCATCTTCTCTATATGAGTCAAGTGAGTCATCAATGTTCAGTTTTTGGGGGCATGGCTCTCCACTTTGATCACATCTTTGGTTTACACTCGAGTCAGTAATCTTGTCAATTCTAAAGGACAACTATCTACTGGCACAAATTGGTGTTTCTCAACACCCCATAAACACTATTTTTCAACACTCTCTTTGGACACATCTATGTTTTTCAACACACATTGGACATCACAACATAAACATCTCTCGATAGCAATCAAACACATCACACTCACAAGCACAACGGTGTTTTTCAACACCCTAAACACATGCACATTCGTAAACTTTGAAACATGCTGCGCTATGATTAAATATTTCTTTGTATGTTGTCTGTTCTCATAGTTTTCATTGATATTTTCTTTTGTCTACTGCTTGTTGGTGTGGTTTCGATGATCTGACAATGTCAAATAAACAAGGTGTATGTGATAAGAGCTTCTGCATTAAGGTGGAAAAGCCTCACATCCCTTGATCTTGTTTATTTGTATGCCAAGGGGAGGTTGGAACTATCTCCTGTACTGTTATTTCTCTATTTGTTTGCTTGTGTACTCTTACTATATCAAACTGGAAACAATGTTTAGGTCATCTTGGCTTTTGTGCCCTGGTGCTTATGTTCGTTTCCTACATTTTATCCAATGAAATTCATATTTATATTCTTATGATTTTAGTGGCATCAGTAAGGATTTTATTGACTCTAATGTTCCAAAAATACTCAATGATGATAATTATGCGATGAGTCCAACAACCAAGTCCTAGGGTTGCATTTAGCTTAGGCTTGCATTCGCATTTTAAGATTGCATAGTGACAGTTTTGGTGCTCTCTTCATTGTCTTCTCATTCTTTGAAGGTTCTCATATTTTGTCCTAGATTCCTCTTGATTTCACAAGTGTCTGATCCTTGCTCTTGAAATCCATTTTCGTGATCGAAATCAAAATTCGACACTCCTAAGTAGCTCAAAATTGTATTTTAAAATTTTGGGACCGACGTACTTTGACGCTTGTGTAGTCATCTTTCTGACATCACTTTCTTGTCAGAATCATCTCTCATCATCATTTTCTCATCTTCTGCAATCTTTTCATCAAAGTCAACTCTAGTCAATTCTGGTCAAACTCGGTCAACTATGGTCAAACCTAATCAACAAGACCTCCCGATCGCTCTAAATCGATTCTGCCTTCCCTTGATCTATCTCTGAATTCCTCTAGATCTTTGATCTTACTTCTATCTGCAATCTTTCTGTTGTGTCATCTTTCGATTTCGCTCCCGAGGGGGCAGGATGATTGCATCATTGAATCTTTTCATATCATTCTTGAATCAACCTGATCTGAATCAAAAGTCCCCATCGCTAGGGGCATCTCATCACTTGGGGCATATTTAGTTTTTCATACCTTATGGTCAAAATTGGATATTCCATGATCTTGAATCTCTAGGGACATCTTGATGTCTCACATCTTGTCATCTATCTTTCCAGGTATCTGAGCAATCTAACTCAGATCCTCAAGGATTATGCGTCGTTCTGGAGATAGTCCTAAAAATCTTTATTGACTATCTTTTGGGACAGGTATCGGGGCAATCTAACCCTGACTCCTGAAGGTTGAGCCTTGTTCTAGGGACAATCTTGTGAAATATATCAATCTAACAAGTGTTTGGGCAATCTAACCTAGATATTGGGGGATTAAGATTTGTTCTGGAGATGATTCTTGAAATCTCATTAGGTATTGGGGCAATCTAACCCTAATTCCTGAAAATCATGCTTCATTCTGAAGATGACTCTCAAAATCTCTTTTCGACCATTATCTAGGCAACCTAACCCAGATCTTGAAGGGCTAACCTTCATATTGGGGCAATCTAACCCTGATTCTGGAGATAGTCCTAAATCTTCATCAGCTATCAGTGGACATTGGGGCAATCTAATCCTAATTCCAATCTTCTCTCAATTGGTATTTGGACCGTTGTCTTCACAATCTAACTTAGACTTTGGAAAATCATGCTTCATTCTGAAGATGGTTCTGCTTCTCGATCTGATCGGTGTCTTGACAACTTAACCTAGACTCCTGAAATCTTCATCTGTCACGTCAGACTATTCTTTGAATCAACACGCTACTCACACATCAATTCAAAAAGGGGCAAAATGTAATACCCCAAAATTGGCACCTTACAATTCTAATAAATTTTGGTGCATTTTCTCATCATCGAAGTCCTATTGTACTAGGAAAATCCTCCTTCCTAATTGTCTTTAATTGACTTAGTCTCAAATGTAGAAAACCTAAATTTGCATAAATCTTACACCATATTTAATTCCTAAATTTTCAAGATTTATTAGCCAAAAAATCCCTATGATTAATTAATTTAATTCTAAAGTCTTAAGTGCTTTTAAATTAAATTAATCTCACCCCCTTTAGCTAATACACATCCAAGGAATTAAATATTATTTAGTTATTTGAATGGATTATCCTCACTTGAAATTCAATAATTCAAGATGAAAAGCCACCCATGTGGCAATAATTCATTTACTTAATTAAATAATTCTTTCAATTTTGTCTCACCTTCCTCCTGGAGATGAAGTGTCAACCATTTCTTTCCAAGAAACTCTTCATCCTCTCTTTAGGATTTTCTATATTATCGACCTTCTTTTCTTGATTTGGGGAGCAATTTTAGAGTACCAAAACTATAGTAAAATATTGTCTCAATTCTCTCATATTTTCAAGCTTTCATTGCATATTTAGTGTAATTTAATGTAGCTTAATGGCATTCTTCATCTTAATTTAGTTTGTTTACTTATCAAATAGCTTAACTATGTTATCTTTTCAAGTTTCTTAGCTTAAAATCTGCATTCTCATTCCTAGATTACAATTGCATCTCTCATATAGAATACTCTCATTTCAAGTTTTCAAAGCTTTCAAATCCTCCTTTTTAGAAATGGTCTATGGTTTTTGGCTCTCATTCTGAGAGTAATTAAACACCCCAACTAAATAGGAGGCAACAGGTTGATTCAATCGATATTATGGAATGAGCAATTCATGTTCATCTTCACAATTCAATGATTGAGCAATGACTATGTTGTGTTGTGGCTGATTTAGAGGTCAACATTCAGACACATAATTGGATATTGCATGATCTTGAATCTCTAGGGGCATCTTGATGTCTCACATCTTGTCATCTATCTTTCTAGGTATCTAAGCAATCTAACTCAAATCCTCAAGGATTATGTGTCATTCTGGAGATAGTCCTAAAAATCTCTATTAACTATCTTTTGGGACAGGTATCGGGGAAATCTAACCCTGACTCCTGAAGGTTGAGCCTCATTCTGGGGACAGTCTTGTGAAAGATATCAATCTGACTAGTGTCTGGGTAATCTAACCTAGATATTGGGGGACTAAGCTTTGTTCTAGAGATGATTCTTGAAATCTCATTGGGTATTGGGGCAATCTAACCCTAATTCCTAAAATTCATACTTTGTTCTGAAGATGACTCTTAAAAGCTCTTTTTGACCATTATTTGGGTAACCTAACCTAGATCTTGGAGGGCTAACCTTCATATTGGGGCTATCTAACCCTGAGTCTGGAGATATTCCTAAATCTTCATCAGCTATCAGTGGACATTGGGGCAATCTAACCCCAAATCCAATCTTTTCTCAATTGGTATTTGGACCGTTGTCTTCGCAATATAACTTAGAATTTGGAAAATCATGCTTCGTTCTAAAGATGGTTCTGCTTCTCGATCTGGTCGGTGTCTTGGAAACCTAACCTAGACTCCCAAAATCTTCATTTGTCACATCAGACTATTCTTTGAATCAATGCGTTTCTCGCACATCAATTCAAAGAGGGGCAAAATGTAATACCCCAAAATTGGCACCTTACAATTCTAATCAATTTTGGTGCATTTTCTCATCATCAAAGTCCTGTTGTACTAGGAAAATTATCCTTTCTAATTGTCTTTAATTGACTTAGTCTCAAATGCAGAAAACCTTAATTTGCATAAATCTTACACCATATTTAATTCCTAAATTTTCAAGTTTTATTAGCTAAAAAATCCCTATGATTAATTAATTTAATTCTAAAGTCCTAAGTGATTTTAAATTAAATTAATCCCACCCCCTTTAGCTAATACACATCAAAGGAATTAAATATTATTTAGTTATTTGAATGGATTATCCTCACTTGAAATTAAATAATTCAAGATGAAAAGCCACCCATGTGGCAATAATTCATTTACTTAATTAAATAGTTCCTTCAATTTTGTCTCACCTTCCTTCATGGAGATGAAGAGTCAGCCATTTCTTTCCAAGAAACTCTTCATCCTCTCTTTAGGCTTTTTTATATTATGGACCTTCTTTTCTTCATTTGGGGAGCAATTTTAGAGTACCAAAACTATAGCAAAATATTGTCTAAATTCTCTCATGTTTTCAATCTTTTATTGCATATTTAGTTTAATCTCATTTAGATTAATGGCATTTTGCATCTTAATTTAGTTTGCTTATGTATCAAATAGATTAATTATATTATTTCTTTCAAGATTCTTAGATTAAATTCTGCATTTCCATTCTTAGATTATAATTGCATCTCTCATATATAATAGTTTCATTTCAGTTTTCAATGCTTTCAAATCCTCCATTTTAGCAATGGTCTATGGTTGTTGGCTCTCATTTTGAGAGTAATTAAACACCCCAACTAAATAGGAGGCAACAGGTCGATTCAATCGATATTGTGGAATGAGCAATTCATGTTCATCTTCACAATTCGACGATTGAGCAATGACTATGTTGTGTTGTGCCTGAATTAGAGGTCAACATTCAGACACATACAACTACCTATATATGCTATTAGAGTTTCTTCCATTCAAGAAATGAGAGTAGTAGAAAACAATACAGTTACTCTTGATAGTTTAATTGGTAGATTGATTTCATTTGAGATGAATAACTTTGATAATAGTGTCTTACCAAACTTAGAGTCTGCATTTAAGTCTTCTATGAGAATAAGAAAATCAAGTCATAGACACACATCTAGAAGAGATAGTGAAACTGAAAGTGAAGAAGAAGATCTAGATGAAATAGAATCACTTATGGCTAGAAGAATGCATAGAGGCAAAGGTAAATACAAAGGAAAGTTACCACTTGTATGCTTTAATTGTAAAGAGATTGGACACTTTGCTGCAAGATGTCCTAATAGAAGAAAATATGATAGAGTTAATGATAGATCTTTTGAGAAGAAATCTGACAGAGGTGATAACAAGGATTACAAAAGTTACCAACAATCAGGAAGAAAAGATATCTGAGACTACAAGGACAAAGGCAAGAAAGCCAGCTACCTAGCTACTTGCAAAGATGAAGATATTGACACCAAACCTGATGAAGACATCAAGATGGTGTTTGTGGCTGTGAAAGATGATTTAGATGAAGATGAAAGGTATGTAGAATCTGCACTCATATCTAAGGTTAGAAAGAATGAAATATAGATTATAGATAGTGGCTGCACTCACCACATGACCGATGACAAAGAAAATTTTAACACTTTTGAGTATTATAATGGTGGTACAGTAAGAATGGGAAATGATACACCTTGTCCAATTGAAGGTAAAGGAACTATAATGTTGAATAACCTAATTAAATGTGAAAATTATTATTGGGTAAAAGGATTGAATTATAATCTGTTGAGTGTTTCTCAGCTGAATAATTTAGGTCACAGAGTAGCATTTGAGAATAAGAAGGCAAAGATCTT
>MU223225.1:9232334-9243533 GCA_018584345.1 Thuja plicata
TGAATGATACTAACACCACTTTCTTAATGACTAGAAATGAAGACATATGGTTGTGGCACAAAAGATTGTGTCATGTGAATTTTGACAACATGATGAAAATAAGCAGAAGGAGAAATGTAAGAGGCTTGCCGACGATGACAAAGCCCAACAACATCATGTGCAAGAATTGTCAAAAAGGTTAAATGACAAAGTCTAGTTTCAAAAGTAAAACATATACATCTGATGATATTCTAGAATTAGTCCATACTGATCTATGTGGACCAATGAGGAAAAAGAGTTATTATGGAGATAGATATTTTAATCTCTTTGTTGATGATTACTCTAGAATAATGACAGTTATGTTTCTAAAAGATAAATCTGAAGCATTCAAGATGTTTAAATGGTATAAGGCTATGGTAGAGAAACAAAGTGGTAAGGATTTGAAATGCTTGAGATCAGATAGATGAGGAGATTTTATATAAGATGAATTCACTAATTTCTGTAATGAGCATGGTATAAAAAGATAGGTTTCTACACCAAGAACACCACAGAAAAATGGGATTGCTAAGAGAAGGAATATATCCATAGTTGATTGTGATAGAACACTGATGATAGAGAAAGGCATCACCCAAATCTTCTGGAGGGAAGCTATCAGTACTGCTGTCTACACATTAAATAGAGTACAATTGAAGAAGGACACAGAGAAGACACCCTATGAGCTATGGTATGGTAAAACACCAAATATAAGTTACTTCAAAATATTTGGTAGTCAATGTTATATCTTAAAGGATGATATAAATGGAAAGCTTGATGCCAAAAGTGATGAAGGTATCTTTCTAGGGTATTCCACCAAAATCAAGGCTTATAAATGTCTTATTAAGGCCTCTAACAAAATTTTTGAAAGTGCAAATGTAAAGATAGATGAATTTGCAGAAAAGAATGAGCTAGAAAGCACAAAAGAACAAGAGGACTACAACAAGTTTGTATACTGTGAAGAACCCAACACTCTGCCCAAGCAACAATGCTTAATTCCTAAAAAACAGAATGTTGTGACCGATGATTAGGCTGCAAATATCAACGGTTAGGATATTGATCAAAATAATGTGCAAGGTGATGAAGAACAAAATGAAGGAAAAAATGATGATCAAGCTGATAGACAAAGAGATGTACCTATACTTGCAAGATATGTAAGAAGAAATGATCCAAAGATCCAAATCATAGGAGATAAGAAAGCTGGTACAAGAATAAGAAGTAAGTCTTTAAACTCAAGTTGTTTAATTTGTGAGTTTGAGCCAAAATCTGTCAATGCTGCACTTCATAATGAAGAATGTATAAGTGCTATGAATGATGAGATTGATAAGATTGAGAAGAACAAGACATGGTCACTTGTGCCCAAACCAGATGACAAGAATGTCATCGGTACTAAATGGATATTCAGGAATAAGCTGAATGAGAATGGAGAAGTCACAAGAAACAAAGCAAGACTAGTAAAAAAGAGGTATGCACAAGATGAAGGTATTGACTATGGAGGGACCTTTGCACCCATTGCTAGGCTAGAAGGTGTAAGAATAATACTTTCTTATGCTACATTAAAAGGATTTAAGGTATATCAAATGGATGTCAAGTCTACATTCCTAAATGGAATACTTGAAGAAGAGGTATACATTGAGAAACCGGAAGGGTTTGTAGATCCAGCCAAGAGAAAAATGGTATGTAGACTTCATAAAGCCTTGTATAGATTGAAACAAGCTCTAAGATCCTGGTATGAATGACTTCATTCCTATCTTATAAGTATTGGATTTGTAAGGACTAGTGAAAATAATAATCTTTATTTGAAGGAAGATACTGATGCTAACACTTTGATTGCTAAAATATTTGTTGATGACATCATATTTGGAGGCAATGATATGCTATGAAAATCATTTGATAATGAGATAAGAAAAGAGTTTGAGATGTCTATGTCTGGAGAGATCAAGTTCTTTCTTGGTCTACAGATCATTCAACAAAGTGAAGGTATTTTCATTACACAGTCCAAATACATTAAAGAGGTCCTGAAAATATTCAAGATAGAAGATTCCAAACCAGTTGGAACACCAATGGCTACTGGATTTAATTTGACAAAGGAGGACAAGACAAAAAAGGTAAATCAGACTTTGTATAGATCAATGATCAGAAAACTCATGTATGTTGTACACACTAGACCAAATATTGCAGATGCAGTAGGAATTGTTGCTAGATTTTCTGCTAACCCCAGGGAATTACATATGACTGCTGTGAAAAGAATTTTAAGATATCTGAAGAATACCAAGGAATATGGATTATGGTATAGAAGAGAAGGTGAATTTGAACTTAAGGTGTTTACCGACACTGATTGGGCTGGAAATCTTGATGACCAGAAGAGCACAACTGGAGGAGCATTATCTATGGGTGACAGACTTGTCACATGGATTAGCAAGAAGCAAGGATGCATCTCTTAGTCTACTACAGAAGTAGAGTATGTTGCTGCTGGTACAAATTTCTCAAATATTTCATGGATCAAATAGTTACTGGAAGGTATGCATATGAAGATCTTAGAACTAGTGATTATCTATTGTGATAACACCAGTGCAATAAACATTTCCAAGAATCCAGTCATGCATGCTAAGAATAAACACATTGCTATCAAGTATCATTATTTGAGAGAACAAGATCAAAAAAAGGAAGTGACGCTTGAGTATGTGCAATCCAAAGAACAATTAGCTAATATCTTCACCAAGCCACTGCCCAAGGATACATTTGAGTACTTGAGAAAGAGACTAGGGGTCAAACACTTGTCTACTAGTTAGTAAAATGACTAGAAGGATGCATCAACCTACATATTATCAGAATATCAGTAATGTTGACGCAAGAAAAGAGATGAACTTCAAAGCTATATCTATATACAGATAGGTATACATCGGCACTGAGCACTAGAGCATATTGACATATTGCTGATGGATAAGGGAAATTCAAGGAATATATTATGTATGGAGAGAAATGATTGTTTGACATGAATGTTAGATATTTGTAAGATATTTGTTTGGCATTGTTGTTAAAGGGAGAGAAATTATCCATATTATCAGATCTTTCTAGAATGGGAGAGAGATTATCCATTATCACATTACTCCAACAGGGAGAGATTATATCCTTAGGGAGAGAAATTGTATGGAAAGATTATACAAAGGGAGAGTTTCTGACAAGAGAAAAGGAAATCAAAAGAGAAAGAATATTCAAGGGAGAGAAATTGACACAAGGAAAGAACACAACACATCAGAATACAAAGAGTTGCAAGAATCAAATCTAAGCTAAAATAGAGCTTACCGATGGTCAGATATTTATCAGTTATCAAAGAAAAAAGATTGGTAGTTTGATGAATCTCAACTATTGTATTTCATATTGTATTAGAAATAGTATAGTGTGATAATATAGTATGTTTCCATCAATGCCAAAGAGAGAGATTGATGACATGTAACTGATTGAATGTTTACCAATGTTAAGTTGAAGATAATGCAAGGCATTAAATCAGTTAATATATTGTATTGTCATTGATGTCAACTTGATATCATCTGTATGGTCATGTACATAATACCAAAGACTTCAGAGAATAAAAGGAACAAAGGTTATCCTTTCAACAATGCATAAAAGTCAAGTATTCACTTAGTGACAAACAACAACAATGGAGTGCACACCCACGGTCAAAGAAAAGAAGAACAGTCACAGTGATACCTAACAATCAGAAGCATAGTGTTTCCCGACGAAGCAAAGCCACAGTGATGCCCGAAGAGTAAAATCAGAAGGTTTCCTGATGAGTAAAATTCCAATGATACCTGACGGATAGAGATCATGAAGATAACTGGAGTCTCACCAATGGAACTATTAGTTGTCATCAACAACTAACTTCAGTGGTGACCGACGGAACAGAAAGTTTAGAAAATGAAAAAATATCTAGCTAGTAGAGCTAAAAATAGACTTAACTGGTTGTCTACTTCATTTTATTCAACCAGAGATAAGTGATTGATTTAAATATGATTTGTACAATTGGCAAGAAGATATCTATGAGACAAATCAATAGTTATGCTTTGAATCTAATTGGCTGGATTGTTTTGCACACCAAGAATCAAGAATCAAGAAATAATGAATATCATGTCTATATAAGAGATAAGCTTAATTCATTTACGAATGGGATTAAGGGGAGTGAATAGAAAGAGGATGTTCAAGAAAAACTTCATACGTTCCCAATCAAACAAGCTGAAGGAAGAGCTAAGGAATTCTGCAGACACTAACGAACAATGAGCACAACATCACAGAGCAGAAAGTATGGAGCACAAGGATTAATTGATACATTGGTCAGAGAGGTAATGTACTTAAATAGATATGAAAATATGCAATTCAAAGTTGCAATATGAACAGGTCATAGTGTTTCAGTTTAACCATTGAAGCATCAAGTCTCTTAACTGAGCAGGACTTAACAGTATTCTATATATTGAGTTACATCTCAAGGAGTGCCAAAAAGGTTGATTCATGAAAGTAGAAATGGACTTGCCCGATACCTATTGACAGTCTAAGAAGGAGGATGATTCAAGGATGGTAGCAATAGATGCCCGATACTAAGTGACAAACTCTATGTATAAAATCCTTTAATAAGGTCGCACTTAACAGTGTGTTTGTAACCTTTAACAGGGTTGGCTCCTAACAGGGCTCACTTCAGAATAGTGAAAATTTGGGGTACCGATCCCAGTGGATTTTCCCTTAACAGGGTTTCCACGTTAAAAATTCATGTGTTATGTGTGTGTGATTCATTTCTTTACTATTTTGTATCTTACATAGCTAACTCTAGATTGATCGGTATACTTTGCTTATTTACTGAGTTTCAGTAAATAGTTATACTACTTATCGGTAATCAAGAAAGAATAAGGATTGACAGAGAAAACCGATAGACAGTTAATCATTATTAGTATTTCATGGCATGCATCTTGTAGGGACATAATAATATGAGATTTATTGATTAGTGGTTAAGTTTGAAGGATAAATTTTGAAGCCACTGATTCACCCCCTCTCTCAGTTATTACTAACAGTGGAGGACAATCAAAAGTACATTGATTTGTTACATAATAAAATTTAAGTGAAAAATATTTAATGGAGGATACAATTTTTATGTATGAGATTGAAATTATAGAGTACATCTGCAGAAAAAAAATCAATGGAGTCAATTGTGATCACTGCATTCATTATGAAACAGTAAGCACAAGGTGAGGTTATAAAGAGACATAAGAGGAATCTTCAAAATGCAATTAAGCTCATCATTATTGAAGGCAATGGTCAAAATGGGTGAGATATCTAGTCATAGTTCAATATTAGGAGAATCAGACATGTCTCACAAAACCCGTCAACAGAAGTCAGTATTAAGATGACACAATTAGAAGCTTCAGATGCAAAGTGTGATCAATCTAGAAGTGCAGTTTTTGTAAACAACATCTTCATTCAAAAGGACAACTTCATATTATGTAGTGTTATTGTAATTTTACATTGTGAGAACTATAAGAAAAGGTTAAAAATTATGATTCCACCAAGAGATCTAAAAGCAAGTTTTAGGTGCATGTAAGGATTTTTTATATAAGAGAAAGGCTTGCAATTAATGAAAGTAGTCATGAGAGGTTGTTTTAGAGAGAAAGCATGGTTACAAGGTCTGCAGGAGGATCATAATGATTACTTCAAGGGATATATATTATACATCATGTGCATGAAGTAGGACCTTGAATCCATTTTTAATACTGGTAATCAACAATGCAAGAGGGACAATCATTTGCATCTATTTTGATAGTCATTTACCTCTACACTGGCCAGTTATCATCATTAAGAACTACAGTTCTTAAGAAAGGAAGAGAATGGTTTCATAAAGGAAAAATGTTCATATCCAATGGAGAAAAAAAATGATGTTATAAAGTGATGTGATATTCAAAGGGAAAGCTACAAGATATTTGCAACAAAGTTTGAATCCTTAAGCAACCATGTCAAAGAGCAATGAAAGTATACAAAGTAAAGACTAATTATTTTAGCATTTGTTTCATCATAGGAAGGTAGTAATCATATGACTCAAAATAAAAAGGTACATTATGATAAATTAAATGTCATGGAATGCTGATCACAATAATTTTGAACAAAATCTTTATATGGAGAAGGACAATGTGAAACGGACTAGTATGATTTTTTCTATCTTCTAAATTTATGGTGAAACTGTTAAGGAAAAGAATGAACATAGTAAAAGAGTCTACCATTATCAAGTGTATCAAATTCATGAAGAAGCACATCAATTATAAGCAGCATGAACAGTGGATCATCCCAGGGATAGATATTCATTCAGAGTCATTCACATCAAACAAAGTATGAAGCAAAAGTAATGCAGTGGTCTACAAGTATAAAATCATCAATTACTAATCCAAAAGTAATTTTGTAGCGATAAATATCATAACAACAATGGTGAATCATATTCAATGAAGGGATAAAACTATAAGGGAGGTAATGGACATTCAGGTCACCAGTATCAAAACCTTCCAATTCAATAAAATGGATTTAAAATAGCTATCATATGGATGTTTCACATGAGAAATATTCAAGGGGATTGTTTTATTGAGAAAATAGAGTTACTCTACAAAGTTACTATGCAATGAAATCCACAGTTTACAAAAAGCATTGGTATCATATTCAAGCAAAGAATTATTTTCAAACCAGAGACATTATAGTGTCAAAGCATGTGCATACATGAAAGAGGTCAGTTTTCATGGGGCAAACTGCAGTTTTGAGAAAGATCTTGTGACAGATAGCTCTTTCTTTCATTTCAGATTGTTTCTTTAAGGAGGATGTGTTATTGTTTTAAGTGCATTGAAATAGTCATAGGAAAATAAGAATAAACCAATTAAAAATATATATACATCATAGGAGAATAAATCATGTGGTTGTAGCAATAAAAATATAGAATACATCAGTTGACGAGTGAAAATGCAGTGTGACAAGATATCAAAAAGTAAAGAAATCAATATTTTTGAGAAGATGAAACCAAAAGTGCAGCCAATAATGTTCACTTGAGAATATTACAATAGTGAATAGTGTCATTGACATAGGGTGAGTTGTTATAGTATGTATACGACCCAAGGATATAGGTTAGGGAGTAGTTCAGATTCATATTTAACCTAGAGAAATGTCAATTAGAAATATGAAGGGTACAAAGGCAATGGATTTCTCACAAGGTAAAGAGCCCCAATGTTACAAGGTGAGTTTCTTGAACTGCATCAAGGTCAAACTCAATAGCAAATGGAGCATCATTGTTGTTTTTGGAAAAAAAATTAGTGCTCTCAAAGGCATGAGAAAGAGCTAATATCAAGTATTATGGGTCAAGACAATGGCTACAATTAACATCCACAAGACAAAAGAAGCCTATTGGATATTAAACCCTATTATTTATGCATTGTGAAGTGCTAATCTTCTGCATTTTAGTTTAATAGTGAGCCCTCCAAATCTCTCAAACCATTCTTCGCTAGATAAATCTTGAAAAGAGGCTGCTATTAAACCATTTATGATCCAACAAGCCTTGCAAAAAATTTAGTGCTCTCTTGAATATGATGATAGAGAGAAAGATCAAAAGGATGAGAAAAACAAAGAGAAACACAATAATCAAACAAAATCCTAAACTTATGTTGACAGTGCAGAACATTTACATAATAAAGAGCCTAAATAACTCACCATTGATGTTATTCAACATAGATAAAGCCACATCTTTTTCCCCTTCCTCGTACACACGCTCTGTTGGATAAGAAGGGCCAATAACCCTATCTGCACAACAAATTTATAATTTCATCACAAACAAAGAAGAGTATAATTCCAACATAGAATTGGAGAATACACCTGTATGTGCTTATTACAAAGTGGAAAGCTAATATTAAATAATATGGTTTGAGAATTTCAACTGTTATTGTACTTCCCAAGATTTTCATTTTCAATTCAAGAACTTTTATCATAGTTGTGGTTTGGAAGAGTGAAAGTCCAATATTTATATTCTAGATTGCAAAATTTACTTTAATTATGCTTTGAAAGAGTGAAATATGCATTCATATTTGTAGACCAAGAACTTAATGATAACTATACTTCCAAAATTTGAATTGTGATTAATATCTTAGTAAGAAAAATTTAAAATTTAATTTTGTTTTGAAGAAAAAAGAGTAAAATATGGAGATTCATGTTTCTTGAATTATGATGGCGATTTATTGCTCATTAACTTCAATTTGTCTTACCAAGTTTAGATCTGAGATTTGAATTATGATAAGGCAGATCAATCTACGTTGGACGTTGGTGTACCAAGAGTTTGATCTATCAAAACTATCATTCTCGATTAGCAAAGAGACTAAACCTTCTTCACTTACTATTTTCTTCTGCAGTCCTCCCGAAGGGCTGATTCAGGAGGACTTCTAAACTAAACCCTGTTCCAGGCCTATTTTGGATGATTTAGATATCATATGATACTTTGAAATGAAACTCATAATCATATGTAGAATAATAAACATAAATAATATAAATTAGTCTTTATTTTCAACTCTTGTTACAACATTAACAAAGAATTATTGTTTAAACTTCTGACCTAAGAAATTTTCTTCAGCAATCCCAAAACTTAACAACTACAATGAAATTAGTTGACTAGAATGTGCTTGTATTAATCAACCACAAATAAATTTTCCTTAAATCTTGAATACCAAGTTCTCTCACAACTAGAAGACATAGAGCGACGACTTCATGAGGACCAACACACTAAAAGAACCTAGAAAGAAATGCATCAAAATGAGTGGAATATTAGCAGATATTGTACCAATATTCCTCCACAACCTACCTTGTTTCAACTGACTATAAGCATCAAGTCAACCATATGATCAATTCTCCATTTCATAAAGGACTAAAACTTCATAAAAATGATGTTTTCAAGGTCCAAACTCCTATATAAGGTCATAATTAGGTCTAGTAACTGCCAAAAGGTATCAAGAAAATAAAAGAGGGTCACAAACACTTTGATTAAGACCAAGGAAGTATGATTATATCAAATTATCTAATGTTATACTTTTTTTTCCATCGAGATCATCTTTGCATATTATACTTGCTAAGTTATCATCATAAACAAGAAATGCATTCAAGGAAACCATATGATCAATGCTCAATTTTGCATAGCCTCTTGTGTTTTACCAATAGTTGGTGTACCCAAGTAGGTTCATTAGGAGTGATTGTCCAAATCAACCCAAAATAGGAACTTGAATCATCAAGTTTGGATGCTATATTGAAGTTAGAAGTTGTTTTGAAAGGTGTAGAGCCTATAGTAAGAGATCTACTTGAAAAGTTGAGAGATTCAGTCCTAGAGGACAAGTGAAGCTATAAGCTCTGCATCAAGTGGTATCAGATCTCAGTAATAGTTCTTAGGAGAAAGACAAGATGTTAGTGGGAGATGGAGAAACCAATATCAGAATACCACTTGAAGCCTTGCAATGTTGAGAGTGGGATAAAGGCTACATTTGAGACCCTAGATAAGGAACAACCTTATTGAGCTTCACTTTGTTTTGAGAATATTTTTATATTCTGTACTAAACAGGGCCAACCACATGAAGGTGGAAGCTCATTTGGCCCCACCCCCCCCTAACATCACTCTAAATTCCCCGTTAACATCTAATTAACATTCATTCGTTATTTCATCCATTAATAAAATGTAACATTCATTAATTATCACATGATAACATTCATTAACACATTATAAAATTTATGAACATTCCATAACACATAATCAAATTCATTGGCACATAAAAATTAGTCATTATCAATAAAGGTGCATAGATGTCTCCCCTGTCATTGTCATTTATTTTTTTTCTTTGGTTTGCTCGGTTTTAAGAAGAAATCGCTAAGAGGAGCATCAATGTCTCCCTTGTCATCAGATCTCAGTGCAGACCTAGTTTCCGTTGATGCAAAAGGGGGCCATCTGACATAACATATAAAAGGATTAAATTAAAAACATTTAATTGTAATTTGTTACAAGTATTTCAGTACTTTAAAGGACATAATTGTATAGCTCTTTACCTGATCTAGTCACATCATCAACTTCGAGATTAGTTTGTCTGGCCTTGACCTCAACCTCAACCTGCTCATTAACAATGACCTCTACACTCTCAGCAGCTGCAATACAAATTGTTACATTAATCCAAACACCTATTGCAATTAAATTTGTATTACTACACCAATCAATTTAAGATGTTTACTAGATTGTATTAATAATTACATATAAAAAATTGAATAGCAAATGTATACCTCCATCACTGTGATGCACATCCAAACCAACATCATCATGCATAGGTTGTGTACTAGAATTGGCAGCCTACATTCCAATTTCATACGCATTCATGTTATCATTGTTTTCTTACTTAAAACAAATATACTCACTTTATGTTGGAACATAACATCAAATAAACTAATTGGTAAATAATTAAATTTGAAATAATCATCATTTAGCTTACTTACCGCGACAGATCCATTAGTAGAACCTTGTGCACTTCTTATTCTTTCTACGATGAATTTATAGCCTTGTTGCAAGCCAATTCTCTTGTCCTCTTCTGTGAGACTTATATTGAACTCCACGCCCTGCATTTTTTCTTGGTATCATCAAATTTTATTTCATTGTTTCATCAAAACAAAAAATGATTGCAAAATATAAATAAATATTATATAGATCAAATTATTATTTTCAGTGTTAAAATCCATCTACAATATTTGATCTATATAATATTTATTTATTTGATCTGTATAATATTTCATACAACAAGTTTGTATACTATGAAGAACCTAGCACTCTGCCTGAGCAACAGTGCTTAATTCCAAAGCAACAAAATGTTGTAACCGACAGTCAGGCTGCAAATACCGATGGTCAAGATAATAATCAAAATAATGTAGAGAGTGATGAAGAACAGAATGAAGGACAAAATGATGATCATGATGATAGACAAAGAGTTGAACCAGTTCTTGCCAGATATGTAAGAAGGAACCATCCAAAGATCTAGATCATAGGAGATAAGAAAGCTGGTACAAGAACAAGAAGTAAGTCTCTAAACTCAAGTTGTTTAATTTGTGAGTTTGAACCAAAATCTGTCAATGCTGCACTTGATAATGAAGAATGGATAAGTGCTA
>MU223225.1:9243583-9254192 GCA_018584345.1 Thuja plicata
CTGGTACAAGAACAAGAAGTAAGTCTCTAAACTCAAGTTGTTTAATTTGTGAGTTTGAACCAAAATCTGTCAATGCTGCACTTGATAATGAAGAATGGATAAGTGCTATGAATGATGAGATTGAGAATATTGAGAAAAATAAGACATGGTCACTTGTACCAAGACCCAATGACAAGAATGTCATCGGTACTAAATGGATATTCAAGAACAAGCTGAATGAGAATGGAGAAGTCACAAGAAACAAAGCAAGACTAGTATGCAAGGGGTATGCACAAGAGGAAGGTATTAACTATGGAGAGACCTTTGCACCCATTTCTAGGCTAGAAGGTGTAAGAATACTACTTTCTTATGCTGCATTCAAAGGATTCAAGGTATACCAGATGGATTTCAAGTCAACATTCCTAAATGGAATACTTGAAGAAGAGGTATACATTGAACAACCAGAAAGGTTTGTAGATCTAGACAAGAGAAACATCGTATGGAGACTTCATAAAGACTTGTATGGATTGAAACAAGCTCCTAGAGCCTGGTATGAATGAATTCATTCCTATCTTATAAGTATTGGATTTGTAAGGACTAGTGAAAACAATAATATTTATTTGAAGGAAGATACTGATGCTAACACTTTGATTGCTGAAATATTTGTTGATGACATCATATTTGGAGGCAATGATATGCTATGAAAATCATTTTCTAATGAGATGAGAAATGAGTTTGAGATGTCTATGTTTGGATAAATCAAGTTCTTTCTTGGTCTACAGATCATGCAACAATGTGAAGGTATTTTAATTACACAGTCCAAATACATTAAAGAGGTCCTGAAAATATTCAAGATGGAAGATTCCAAACTAGTTGGAACACCGATGGCTACTGGATGTAAGTTGAAAAAAGAGGACAAGACACTAGAGGTAAATCAGACTTTGTACAGATCAATGATAGGAAAACTCATGTATGTTGTACACACTAGACCAGATATTGCACATGCAGTAGGAATTTTTTCTAGTTTTTTGGCTAACCCCAGGGAATCACATATGACTGATGTGAAAAGAATTTTAAGATATCTGAAGAATATTGAGGAATATGGCTTATGGTATAGAAGAGAAGGAAATTTTGAACTTAAGGTGCTTATTGATGTTGATTGGGTTGGAAATCTTGATGGCTGGAAGATCACAAATGGAGGAGCATTCTTTATGGGTGACAGGCTTGTCACATGGATTAGCAAGAAGCAATGATGCATCTCCTAGTCTACTGCAGAAGTAGAGTATGTTGTTGCTGCTGAAATTTTCTCAAATATTGCATGAATCAAATAGTTACTGGAAGGTAGGCATATGAAGATCCTAGAACCAGTAATTATCTATTGTGATAACACCAATGCAATAAATATTTCCAAGAATCCATTCATGCATGCTAAGACTAAACACATTGCCATCAAGTATCATTATTTGAGAGAACAAGTTCAAGCAAAGGAGGTGACACTTGAGTATGTGCAATCCAAAGAAAAATTAGCTAATATCTTCACCAAGACACTGCCCAAGGATACATTTGAGTACTTGAGGAAGAGACTAGGGGTCAAACCCTTGTCTACCAGTTAGTAAAATGACTATAAGGCTGCATCAGCCTAGATATTATCAGAATATCATTAATGTTGATGTAAGCAAAGAGATGAACTTCAAGGATACATCTATATATAGACATGTATATATCATCACTGAGCACCAGAGCATATTGTTGTATTGTTGATGGATAAGGGAAATTAAAGGAATATTTTATGGATGGTGAGAAATGACTGTTTGAAAATAATGTCAGATATTTGTAAGATATTTGTTTGACATTATTTTCAAAGGGAGAGAGATTATCCATATTATCACATCTTTTAGAAAAAGAGAGATTATCCATTATCACATTACTCCAATAGGGAGAGATTATATCCTTAGGGAGAGAAATTGTATGGAAAGATTATACAAAGGGAGAATTACTGACAAGAGAAAAAGACATCAAAAGAGAAGAATAGCCAAGGGAGAGAAATTGACACAAGGAGAGGACAAAACACATCAGAAGATAGAGAGCTACAAGAATCAAATCTAAGATAAAATAGAGCTTACCGATGGTCAGACATTTATCAGTTAACAAAACAAAAAGATTGGTAGTTTGATGAATCTTAACTATTATATTTCATATTGTATTATAAATAATATAGTGTGATAATATAGTATGTTTCCATCAATGCCAAAGGGAGAGATTGATAACATCTAATTGATTGAATGTTTGATAATGTTAAGTTGAAGATAATGCAGGTCATTAAATCAGTTAATGGACTGTATTGTCATTGATGTCAACTTGATACCATATGTACAATCATGTACATAATGCCAAAGACTTCAGAGAACCAAAGGAACCAAATTTATGCTTTCAGCAATGCATAAAAGTAAATTATTCACATAGTGACAAACAACACAGACGGAGTGCACACCGACAGATTGAGCAAAGAAGAATAGTCATAGTGATACCCGACAATCAAAAGCATAGTGTTGCCCAATGAAGAAAAACCACAGAATGCCCGAAAACCAAATATACAGAGTTGCCCGGAGAGTAAAATTCCAATGATGCCCAATGGATAGAGATCACAAAGCTAACTGGAGTCTCACCAATGGATCAGTCAGTTATCATCGATGACTAACTGCAGTGGTGCCCGACAGAAAAGAGAGTTCAGAAAATGACAAAATATCTAGCTAGCAGAGCTAAATATAGACTTAACTGGTTGTCTACTTTGTTTTATTTGACCATAGATAAGTGATTGATTTAAAGATGATTTGTACAGTTGGAAAGAAGATATCTACAAGACAAATCAGGAGTTATGCTTTGAATCTAATTGGCTGGATTGTTTATCACACCAAGAATCAAGAACCAAGAAATAATGAATATTATGTCTATATAAGAAACAAGCTTAATTCATTTACGAATGGGATTAATGGGAGTGAATAGAAAGATAATGTTGAAGACAAATTGATGAAGAACAACTTTATGCAGTGCTGATCAAACAAGCTGAAGGAAGAGCTAAGGAATTCTGTAGACATCGACAAACAGTGAGCACAACATCATAGAGCAGAAAGTGTTGAGCACAAGGATTGAATTGATACATTGGTCAAAGAGGTAATGTACTTAAATAGATCTTAATATCTACAATTCAAGTTGCAATATGAACAGGTCATAGTGTTTCAGTTTAACCACTGAAGCATCAAGTCTCTTAACTGAGAAGGACTTAACAGTCTTATATATATTGAGGTACATCTCAAGGAGTGCCAAAAAGGTTGATTCATGAAAGTAGCATTGGACTTGCCCGATACCTATTGACAGTCTAAGAAGGAGGCTGATTCAAGGATGGTAGCAATAGATTCCCAATACTAAGTGACAACCTCTATATATAAAATCCTCTAACAAGGTCACACTTAACAGTGTGTTTGTAACCTTTAATAGGGTTGGCTCCTAACAGGGCTCACTTTAGAAGAGTGAAAATTTTGGGTACCGGTCCCAGTGGTTTTTCCTTTAACAAGGTTTCCATGTTAAAAATTCATATGTTATGTGTGTATGATTCATTTCTTTACTATTTTTTATCTTACATAGCTAACTCTAAATTGATCGGTATATTATGCTTATTTACTGAGTTTCAGTAAATAGTTAGACTGCTTATCAGTAATCAAGGAAGAATAAGGATTGATAGAGAAAACCAATAGATAGTTAATATTATTAGTATTTCATGGAATGCATCTTATAGGGACATAATAACCTAAGATTTATTGATTGGTGGTTAATTTTGAAGGATAATTTTTTGAGGCCACTGATTCACCCCCCCTCTCAGTTATTACTAACAGTTTATTTAATTGAGACCGTGAGCTTGGAATTTGTAATGTATTTGCTATTATTGGATCAATGTATTTTTCCCACTTATTCATTATGTTGGCATACTTATTCATTATTTTCATTATTGTTACTTATTTTTAGGTCTTCTCAATGAATAGAACATTTGGTATTGAATGTTGTCATTTGAAGTCCTTGGAAGAACAAGGCTCTAGATTATTTAATGTCCGTGATGATGACATAAAACATGCTATTCTCTACATTCTGAAACATAATATTGCTTGCTCGCATGTACACGATGGGGTGATATATAAATTAGTTTTTTCTACTCTCTTTGAAGTTATCGATTGGTTAGAATGGGTCTTGAAGGTGGTTAAGCATGTGGTTGTTTTTGACAATTTGAAAAAAGTTGCGCAGGGGATTCAAACCATCAATCTAAACATTATCTCTGCAAGGCTTGGCTCAATTTTTGATAATAGAGATAGCTTTGAAAATAAAATGGTAGAAGCATGGGAGGTGTTCAAGCTATCTTGCGCTAATGATGACTACGCTGCTATGAGTATCTTTCATGGTCACAATGAAGATTTTTTCACTTGTGATGATAGGAATGTTATGATGGACTACTTCTTTGGAGTTGGCATTTTTCTCAACAAACTAGGTCATCTTTAGATCAAACGTAGACATGATGTCTAGAATACTCTTCTTTGTAAAAAAAATTGTTCATACATTTTTTGCTATCACTTATTTGAAAAATGGTGGCATCACAGAGCATAAAGTGTGGAGCACAAGCATTGAATTGAAACATTGGTCAGAGAGGTAATGTACTTAAATAGATCTGAATATCTGCAATTCAAGTTGCAATATGAATAGGTCATAGTGTTTCAGTTTAACCATTGAAGCATCAAGTCTCTTAACTAAGCAAGACTTAACAGGCTTATATATATTGAGGTGCATCTCAAGGAGTGCCAAAAAGGTTGATTCATGAAAGTAGCATTGGAATTTCCTGATACCTATTGACATTCTAAGAAGGAGGATGATTCAAGGATGGTAGCAATAGATGCCCGATACTAAGTGACAACCTCTATGTATAAAATCCTCTAACAAGGTTGCACTTAATAGTGTGTTTGTAACCTTTAATAGGGTTGGCTCCTAACAGGGCTCACTTCAGAAGAGTGAAAATTTGGGGTACCGGTCCCAGTGGTTTTTCCCTTAACAAGGTTTCCACGTTAAAAATTCATGTGTTATGGGTGTATGATTCATTTATTTACTATTTTGCATCTTACATAGCTAACTCTAGATTGATCGGTATACTTTGCTTATTTACTAAGTTTTGATAAATAGTTAGACTGCGTGTCGGTAATCAAGGAAGAATAAGGATTGACAGAGAAAACCAATAGACAGTTAATATTATTAGTATTTCATGGCATGCATCTTATAGGGACATAATAACCTAAGATTTATTGACTGGTGGTTAAGTTTGAAGGATAAATTTTTGAGGCCACTGATTCACCCCCCCTCTCAGTTATTACTAACAGTTTATTTAATTGAGACCGTGAGCTTGGCATTTGTAATGTATTTTCTATTATTGTATCAATGTATTTTTCCCACTTATTCATTATGTTGGCATACTTATTCATTATTATTTTTATTGTTACTTATTTTTAGGTCTTCGCAATGAATAGAACATTTGGTATTGAATGTTTTCATTTGAAGTCCTTGGAAGAATAGTGCTCTAGATTATTTAATGTCTATGATGATGACATAAAACATGCTATTCTCTACCTTTTGAAACATAATATTGTTGGCTCACATGTAAACAATGGGGTGATATATAAACTAGTTTTTTCTACTCTCTTTGAAGTTATCAATCGGTTAGAATGGGTCTTGAAGGTGGTTAAGCATGTGGTTGTTTCCGACAATTTGGAAAAAGTTGTGTAGGGGATTCAAACCATCAATCCAAACATTACCTCTGGCAGGCGTGGCTCAATTTTTGATAATAGAGCCAGCTTTGAAAATAAAATGGTAGAGGCATGGTAGGTGTTCAAGCTATCTTGCGCTAATGATGACTATGCTGCTATGAGTATCTTTCATGGTCACAATGAAGATTTTTTCACTTGTGATGATAGGAATTTTATGATGGACTACTTCTTTGGAGTTGGAATTTTTGTCAACAAACTAGGTCATCTTTAGATCAAACGTCGACATGATGTCTAGAATACTCTTCTTTGTAAATTTTTTTGTTGATACATTTTTAGATATCACTTATTTGAAAAATGGTGGCATCACAGAGCAAAAAGTGTGGAGCACAAGGATTGAATTGATATATTGGTCAGAGAGGTAATGTACTTAAATAGATCTAAATATCTGCAACTCAAGTTGCAATATGAATAGGTCATAGTGTTTTAGTTTAACCATTGAAGCATCAAGTATCTTAACTAAGCAGGACTTAACAGTCTTATATATATTGAGGTACATCTCAAGGAGTGCCAAAAAGGTTGATTCATGAAAGTAGCATTGGACTTTCCCGATACCTATTGATAGTCTAAGAAGGAGGATGATTCAAGTATGGTAGCAATAGATTCCTGATACTAAGTGACAACCTCTATGTATAAAATCCTCTAACAAGGTCGCACTTAATAGTGTGTTTGTAACCTTTAATAGGGTTGGCTCCTAACAGGGCTCACTTCAGAAGAGTGAAAATTTGGGGTACTAGTCCCAGTGGCTTTTCCCTTGACAAGGTTTCCACGTTAGAAATTCATGTGTTGTGTGTGTGTGTGATTCATTTCTTTACTGTTTTGCATCTTACATAGCTAACTCTGGATTGATCGGTATACTCTGCTTATTTACTGAGTTTTGATAAATAGTTAGACTGCTTATCGGTAATCAAGGAAGAATAAGGATTGACAAAGAAAACCAATAGACAGTTAATATTATTAGTATTTCATGGCATGCATCTTATAGGGACATAATAACCTGAGATTTATTGATTGGTGGTTAAGTTTGAAGGATAAATTTTTGAGGCCGCTGATTCACCCCCCCCCTCTCAGTTATTACTAACAGTTTATTTAATTGAGACTGCGAGCTTGGCATTTGTAATGTATTTGCTATTATTGGATCAATGTATTTTTCCCACTTATTCATTATGTTGGCATACTTATTCTTTATTTTCATTATTGTTACTTATTTTTAGGTCTTCTCAATGAATAGAACATTTGGTATTGAATGTTTTCATTTGAAGTCCTTGGAAGAACAATGCTCTAGATTATTTAATGTCCATGATGATGACATAAAACATGCTATTCTCTACCTTCTAAAACATAATATTGTTGGCTCACATGTACATGATGAGGTGATATATAAACTAGTTTTTTCTACTCTCTTCGAAGTTATTGATCAGTTAGAATGGGTCTTGAAGGTGGTTAAGCATGTGGTTGTTTCTGACAATTTGGAAAAAGTTGCGCAGGGGATTCAAACCATCAATCCAAACATTATCTCTAGCAGGCTTGGCTCAATTTTTGATAATAGAGCTAGCTTTGAAAATAAAATGGTAGAGGTGTTCAAGATATCTTGTGCTAATGATGACTACACTGCTATGAGTATCTTTCATGGTCACAATGAAGATTTTTTCACTTGTGATGATAGGAATGTTATGATGGACTACTTCTTTGGAGTTGGCATTTTTGTCAACAAACTAGGTCATCTTTAGATCAAATGTAGACATGATGTCTAGAATACTCTTCTTTGTAAAAAAATTTGTTGATACATTTTCATATATCACTTATTTGAAAAATGGTGGCTCGATTATATCTTCTTTGAGATTATTTTCCTACATTGTAATAGAAGTCTTTTACTGTATTTGTAACTATGGTTTTGTATAGTTGTTTCTCTTTCTTACCATTGTTGACTACTAATCATTAGATTCTCTCTCTCCCTTGGGAATGCTTTTCAGGTAGAAATGGTAGGAATTCATCTATCTTTCTTGAAGACTCTTTATCAAAAGGGGATCAATGTCCTTTATCTTCAATCAAATAAGGGGTGCAAAAGGTTGCTTTGCATCCATTGGGTATTGAAATTGAGTGGTACACCCAAACGATGCAAAGCATCTTCTACATCCTTGATTCTAATGAAGAGAGAAATGCCATTGATACCCTTTGGATAAAGAGGCTTCAAAACATAAATATGATAGCCTACCATTACTACCTGAAAATCATTACCAAGGGATCATAGATTCTCTACCATACTTCCACTTTGTACATTGAAAAAGTACCATATCTCTCTCTTCAAGGGTGGGTTATTCATTACTAAGGGTGTTGCTCCCCGTACCCTCAATCAACAACTTGCACACACAACATATACAAAATATGAAACCTTCACCTGTATCTGATCTCAAGCATTTCAAATCCTTACCACTTTGTTTCTCTAAAATAGCCTTATACCATTTAAACATCTTGAATGCTTCAAATTTATCTTTTCGAAGCATAATTGTCATCATTCTAGAGTAATCATCAATAAAGAGAATAAAATATCTATCTCTGTAATAACTCTTTGTTCTCATTGGTCCACATAGATTAGTATGGACTAATTCTATAATATCATTAGATGTATGGGTTTTACTTTTGAAACTAGACTTTGTCATCTTACCTTTTTTACTATTTTTTCACATGATGTTGTCAAGCTTTGACATCATCGGTAAGCCTCTTACATTTCTCCTTCTGCTTATTTTCATCATGTTGTCAAAATTCACATGACACAACCTTTTGTGCCACAACCATATGTCTTCGTTTCTAGTCATTAAGCAAGTGGTGTTAGTATCATTCAAATAGAATAAGTTACCTTTTGTCTGTTCATCGATACCAATCAATCTTCCTGATTCATTGAAGATCTTTGCCTTCTTATTCTTAAATGCTACTCTGTGACCTGAATTATTCAGCTGAGATACACTCAACAAATTATAATTCAATCCTTTTACCCAATAGCATTTTCACATTTAATCAGGTTATTCAACATTATAGTTCCTTTACCTTCTACTGGACAAGGTGTATCATTACCCATTCTTATTGTACCACCATTATAATACTAAAAAGTGTTAAAATTTTCTTTGTCACCGGTCATGTGGTGAGTGCAGCCACTATCTATAATCCAGATGTCATTCTTTCTAACCTTAGATATGAGTGTAGTTTCTACATACCTTTCATCTTCATCTGAATCATCTTTCATAGCCACAAACACCATCTTGATGTCTTCATTAGGTTCAGTGTCAGTATCTTCATCTTTGCAAGCAACTAGGTAGCTAGCTTTCTTTCCTTTGTCCTTGTAGTCTCGGTTATCTCTTCTTTCTGATTGTTGGTAACTTCTATAATCTTTGTTATCACCTCTGTCAGACTTCTTCTCAAGAGATCTATCATTAACTCTGTGATCTTTTCTTCTATTAGGACATCTTGCAGCAAAGTGTCCAATATCTTTACAATTAAAGCATACAAGTGGTAACTTGCCTTTGTATTTACCTTTGCCTCTCTACATTCTTCTAGCCATAAGTTCTTCTATTTCATCTAGATCTTCTTCTTCACTTTCAATTTTACTATCTCTTCTAGATGTATGTCTATGACTTGATTTTCTTATTCTCATAGAATATTTAAATGCAGACTCTAAGTTTGGTAAGAAACTATTATCAAAGTTATTCATCTCAAATGAAATCAGTCTACCAATTAAAATAACAAGAGTAACTATATTGTATGCTACTTCTCTCATTTCTTGAATGGTAGAAACTCTAATAGCATATACAAGTAGTAAGGTTCTTAAGATTTTCCTTACCACTGTCTCCTCTTCAAGTGTACCTCCAACTCCTAGTATAGCGTTGACTACTTCTTTGATTCTTGTGTTGTACTGTATGATGTTTTCTCCTTCTTTCATTCTGAGATCATCAAACTTTCCTCTAAGGCTTTCTGCCTTGGCTCTCAGAACATTTGTATCACCTCCATGTACAAGCTTTAGTTTTTCCCACATCTTGTTTGCAATTTTTCATTCTTTGACATCTTCAAATTCAGCATCAGAGAGTGAGGAAGAAATCTCTATGACCATGCAGTTGTGCTCATGCTTGTCTCTCAATTAATCTACTGATAATGCTCCTGTGGAAAACACATATTCAGTATCTAGGAATTGAGTAACATCATTACCAATACCTGATAAGTGGAGTCTTATCTTGCTTTGCCATGAAGCAAATTTATCTTTGTTCAAATTGGGCACATCTTGTCTGTTCATCTTGTGATCTTGACTTAGGTCTTGAAACCTTCCTTTCTAAGCACACAAGCTCTGATACCAATTGTTAGTAATAACTGAGAGGGGGGGGGGTGAATCAGTGGCCTCAAAAATTTATCCTTCAAGCTTAACCACTAATCAATAAATCTCAAGTTATTATGTCCCTACAAGATGCATGCCATGAAATACTAATAATGATTAACTGTCTATCAGTTTTATCTGTCAATCCTTATTCTTTCTTTATTACTGATAAGCAGAGTATATCGATCAATCCAGAGTTAGCTATGTAAGATGCAAAACAGTAAAGAAATGAATTATACACACATAAAACATGAATTTTTAATCTGGAAACCTTGTTAAGGGAAAAACTACTGGGACCAGTACCCCAAATTTTCACTCTTCTAAAGTGAGCCCTGTTAGGAGCCAACCTTGTTAAAGGTTACAAACACACTGTTAAGTGTGACCTTGTTAGAGGATTTTATACATAGAGGTTGTCACT
>MU223225.1:9267945-9287322 GCA_018584345.1 Thuja plicata
ATGAATTAGCACAAAACGAGGAGCATTCACCAAAGAAAAAATAACAAGGAGACAAGATTTTGGAAGGGGGAAAAGCATGAAAAAACCCCCGTGAATAAATATGAATGGGAAAATTGCCAAGAATGTGTGAGAGAGAGAATGAGAGCCAAGCTCATACAAAATGAGTCACTTGAAGTGACGAAGTAATGCTACTAGTGCATAAAAAAAGAAATGAGAAGAAACATCTCTTACGGAGAGATGGAAGGAGGAGTTGAAGTGTAACTCCCATGTGCATGTGAGCCACATTCATAATGTGTGTGCCACTTGTGCTATTTCCTCTTAAGGAGGAATCTAGGAATAAAAAGAAATTACAAATAAATATTATGTCCTCACACATGGAAAAGAGGACAAGTGTTCATGTAGGGATTCTATAGGAATCTCCTACTTACATAAAAAATAAACTAAACTAAACTACCTTGGTTTATAATATATTTCACCAAGGAAATATTATACTTCTAACAGTATGTTACTTCTTGAATGCCTTCATTTTATTATTTTTTGTAAACCTAGGCAGTGATTAGATTGTGCTACCTTGGTGTAAGATTTTGGATCACCATGGAAACCACTACTTTGAAAAATTTATTTCACTCTCATTCTCCTCCTTTTACTCTTTTTTTTAGTAAGGTTATAGATGGAAAAGGGTTACGGGCCTAGTGGGTACCCTATTCAACATTTTGGTGCTAGCTCTAACTAACATCCACCCAAGAGATCAATGTCTCAAGTGTCATACCTTTCATGTGATTTAGGATGATCAGCACTCGAGCATCACCTTGACAGTCGGCAAGAGGTATCACCATTTCTGATCCCTGAGTACAACTTATTGAGAGATGCATTTCTTTGGAAATTTTGACTAAGAAATATATCTTCCTCCTATCAAGGACTAGTTGAGATGGACCACTCATCAGGAACAACCCTGAAAAAACACATTGACCTCCCAAACATGAAGACCCAAAAGAGGAAAAGATGCAAAACAAAAAGACAAAGAGAAAAACCTAAACTACTATAATACATGGGGAAAAAAGGGCACCCCTCTTTCAAGAGCCAAAATAGTGTTTGAGGAACTGGCCATTAACTGGAAACAAAACCAACTCCCCATAAAAAGTACTAATTCTGAAAGTATTTTCTCTCGAGATTTATACTATCTAATATAGGCCATTCCATAGTCTTTCAATCTTGGTATGGCTACTCGGTTTTTCTTTTTCCTTCTCCCACATGAGGACAAGGTCAGAAATATTGAAACATTTTATAGTGGCTCTTTTGTCAAACCAAAAATTGACAATATCCCGATGTTTTGATACATGTTCTAGGTTCATTTTTATTTTTTCTTCCAAATTAAGGAGGTTCATGAGTCAGATCTGCACCATATTCTTGCCTTCAACTTATTGATCCATGGATTTTAAAACTAGTACTTTTAGGTTCATAGGAAAAAAGGGTTGTAGACTATAGACTAGATGGTAGGGGGATGCTCCTAAGGCATTTTTTTTTTTGACTCAATTAGTCAACAAGATTTACTTCAACTGTGTGCCAATCCCTAGGATTTTCATCTAAGAGGTGTTTTATTACAGTTGTCAATTTTTTCTTTGTGGACTCTATTACTCCATTTCCTTGTGGGTAATAATTGAAAGAAAATTTGACAATTACTTAGTTCTTGAAAGCCCATTACGTAATCTCAGGAGAGGAAATTGAGGGTGTGTTATCATATACTAGATAGAAAGGCATACCAAACCTTGTTATAATGAATTCATCCTAAAATTTGATCACCACTTAAGTAGTACAATTCTTCAGTGCTTGAGATTTCATCCAACATGTGCAATAATCTATTGTTGTTAGAATATACCTATGACCTATAGAGGATGGTGGACTAATGGTACTAAAAAAATCCAAGCCCCATTGGGCAAACATACATACCTCATATACCAGTTGCAAAGTCATTCTATGGTTTCTTTCGTAGGCGGTGCTACTAGTCTGTAAAGTATGGAAATATTTTACATGTTCATTTGTGTCTTTGAATAGTTTTGGCCAGTAGTATCCTGATCTTAGGAGTTGGTGGGTAGTAGCTTTAATAGATCCATGGATTTTTCTATTTTTGTCAAGGAAATCGGTCAAGACTTGTTTTTCTTCTTCCCTATAGTACAAACCATCATAGTTGCATTTGTATAATACCCATTTTTTAGCATATAGGTGTTAGTAATAACTGAGAGGGGGTGTGAATCAATGGCCTAAAAAATATTCTAATAAATCAACCCAAAAACTTAGTACCACAATATTAAGGCTCTAGTTATCTTCAGTCCTACAAGATTAATGCCTTCAAATATACTTATCAAATAACTACTACTCAGAGTACTTTGTATGTTTACCGAATAGCAGTATTTCAATTTACCGAATGTTAGTAAATAGCTTAGAGTATACCCATCAATCCAGACTAGTTATGTGTAATACAAAACACTAAAGTAATGACTCATAGACACATTGACACGTGGATTTTTAATGTGGAAACCCTATTAAGGGAAAAACCACTTGGGACCGGTAACCCAAAATTTTCACTCTTCTGAAGTGATCTCAATGAAGAGCCAACCCTATTAAAGGTTACAAACACACTGTTAGGTGTGACCTAGTTAGAGGATTTAAAAGTTTAGTTTGTCACTTGATATCGGGCATCTCTATGCTACCTCCCTTCTCCAAACTCTTCTAGTTTGTCAAATGGTATCTGGCATCTCATTCTATCTTCATGATCAAAAATTTTGATACTCCTTGGGATGTATGTCAATATAGAAAGGATCTTTAAATCCCTCTCAGTTAAGAGACTTTCTGAATCAACGGTTAAAATGAAATAGTGTGATCTGTTCACATATACAACTATACTTGCAGATTTTTAGATCTATTGTAATCTCATTAAATCATTCTGATCAATATATCTTTTCAATACCTTTTCTCCACTTTTGTTTATTCTCGGTGATGCTATGATCTATTGCTCGGTGTCCGTAGAAATCTTTAGCTCTTTCCTCATGAAGTTGTTCTTCATGAGTTTCTTTCCAGCATCCTCTTTTTGTTCACTCCCCTTAATTCATAATGAATTAAGTTGTCTCTTTATAGACATGATATCACCATTTCTAGGTTCTTTATTTTCTTGATCTTGGCATGATTCACAATCTTATCCAATCTTGATTTAAAGAATAACTCTTGTTTTATCTCATAGAAATCTTCTTGCCAACTGGACAAAACAACTTTACATCCTTTACTTATCTCTAGCTTTATCTTGTTAATGAAAACAATGATAACTATGAGTTAAGTCTATATTTAGCTCTGCCAGCTAGATATTTTGTCATTTCTAAACTCTAATTAACTTCGGTTTTTAAACTCTTTGATAGCTTCGGTCAACACTCCAGTTCTCCTCGGGCTTCTCCGTCGAGGTTGTCTGTCCTTCAAGATTCACTATAAAGTTCTGCTCTTTGGTTAACACTATAATTATGACCATTGATAATGCTTGTGATTCTGCTCTTTGGTAATGCTCGTCAATTTCTTTTCTTGGGCATCATTGTGCCTTAAATTTTGGTGATCTCTGTTCGTCGGGTTCCACTAGCTGTCGGTGTTTGTACTCACTTAGTGAATGCTTGTATTTTATGCATTAATGAAATCCTAATATTTTTCTCTCTGATTCTCTGAAATCTTTGACACTTTGATTATAATCAATTAGATTATATCAAGTTGACATCAATGACAATACAATCCATTAACTACTTTGATGTCTTGCATTATCTTTCTGCATTTCAGTGATCATTTTAACATCTTCAAACATTCAATCAGTTACATGTCATCAATCTCTCCCTTTGGCTTTGGTGGTAACATACTACATTATCATACTATACTATTACTAATATAATATGAAATATAACAGTTTCATCAATCTTTCCTATTGTAACTATTACAAATGTCTGGTTCTCGGTAAGCTCATATAGCTTAGATTTGTTTCTTGCAGAGTGGATTTCTTGAATATTTAATCCCTTCACTAGATAGATGTAGCATCTTCTATCTCTTTTCTGATATGTGCTCTGCCTTGACTATTCCTCTTTTTGATAATCTCTTTTTCCTTTGACAACAATCTCTCCCTTTGTTACTTATCTCCCTTAGATGGATATTTCAGATGTAATCAATCTCTACCTTTGAATATTGATTAAATCTTCCTTTTGATTCTTAGGACCTTCTCTTCATGGATACTGATATAATATTTTCCTGATAATGAGATAATCTCTCCTTTATAATAATGAATATCCCTCCCTTATGATAATGAGATAATCTCTCCCTTTGAAAAAAATGCCAAACAATTCTCTTCTATATCATCTTCCATCCCTTTATATAATATATTCCTTGAATTTCCCTATCCATCAGAAATACAATGTCTCTGGTGTTCGGTGCAGATTTGTACCTTGTTGTGTACATATGTATCTGTTGTTGTTCATCTTGGTACTTGCATCAACATTAATGATCTTTTGATTGTGTGTAGGCTGATGCAGCCTCCTAGTTAGCTTACTGACCGATAGACAAGGGTTGTACCCCTAGTCTCTGTCTCAAGTACTCAAATGTATCTTTTGGTAATGGATTGGTGAATATATCAACCAATTGTTCCTTTGATTGAACATATTCTAGTATAACCTCCTTTTCTTGCACTTGTTCTCTTTGATATTGTACTTGATAACAATATGTTTAGTCTTAGCATGCATGACTAGATTCTTAGAAATGTTAATTGCACTTTTATTATCATAATAGATAATCACTGGTTCAATAATTTTCATATTCATACCTTCTAGCAACTGTTTGATCCATGCAATATTGGAGCAATTTGCAATAGTAGCCACATACTCTGCTTCATCAGTAGACTAAGAGATGCATCCTTTCTTCTTGTTGATCCATGTGACAAGTCTGTCACCCATGAAGAATGCTCCTCCAATTGGGCTCTTTCGGTCATCAATGTTTCTAGCCCAATCAACATCTGTATAGACTTGTAGCTCAAATTTTTCTTTTCTTTTATACCATAAGCCATAGTCCCCGGTGTTCTTCAGATATCTCAAAATTCTCTTGACATCAGTCATATGTGATTCTTTGGGATTAGCAAAGAATCTTGCAACTATTCCAACTGCATATGTTATATTTGACCTGGTATGAAAAACATACATTAGTTTTCCAATCATTGATCTATACAAGGTCTGATTTACCTCATTTGATTTGTCTTCTTTTGTCAGCTTACATATAGTAGCCATAGGTGTTCTAACTAGCTTGGAATCTTCCATCTTGAATATCTTCAACACTTCCTTGATGTATTTGGACTAATTGATATATATGTCTGCATCTCGTTGAAGAATCTATAGACCAAGAAAGAATTTGATCTCTCCAAACATAGACATTTCAAATTATTTTCTCATTTTATTAGCAAAGGATTTGCACAACGTTTCATTTCCCCTCAAAATGATATCATCAACAAAAATTTCAGCAATCAGAATATTAGCATCAGTATCTTATTTTAAGTACATATTACTATTTTCAATTGTTCTTACAAATTCAATGCTAATGACATAGGAGTGAAGTATTTCATATTAGGCTCTAGGTGCTTGTTTCAATCCATACAAGGCCTTATGTAGTCTAAATACCATGTTTCTCTTGTCTGGATCAATAAACCCTTCTGGTTGTTCAATGTATACCTCTTCTTCTAGTATTCCATTTAGGAATGCAGATTTGACATCCATCTGGTACACCTTGAATCCTTTGAATACAACATAAGAAAGTAAGATTCTAACTCCTTCTAGTCTAGCAATGGGTGCAAATTTTTCTCCATAATCAATACCTTCTTCTTGTGCATAACCCTTGCATACTAACCTTGCTTTGTTTCTTGTGACTTCTCCATTTTCATTCAGCTTGTTTCTGAATATCCATTTTACACCGATGACATTCTTGTCATTTGGTCTCAATACTAGTGTCCATGTACTATTCTTCTCAATCTGTTCTATTTCTTCATTCATAGCACTGACCCATTCCTCATTTTCAAGTGCATTATTAACAAATTTAGGCTCAAAATCACAAAATAAACATCTAGTGTTTAGTGACTTACTTCTTGTTCTCATTCCAGCCTTCTTGTCTCCTATGATTTGATTCTGTGGATGATGTCTTCTAACATTCTTAGAAATTTTTGGTTCAACTCTTTTTCCTTCATTCTGATCATCTTCTTGACCTTCATTTTGATCTCCATCGCTCGAAAGATCATCTTGAGGATTTTCCTGATTTTTGGTAATTGTCGCCTAATGCTCGGGTGCAATGTTCTATTTCTCAGGAGTGATACACTATTTCTTGGGTAGTGTGTCATGTTCTATATAAAAAAACCTGTTGTAGTTCTCTGGTTCTCTTCTGTTTGCCTTATAATTCTCTTCTGCAAATTCATCTATATTTACATTTGCACTTTCAATGATCTTGTTAGATGACTTGTTAAGACATTTATACACCTTGCTCTTGGTTGAATACCCTAGAAAGATACCTTCTTCACTTTTGGATTGAAGCTTTCCATTTCTATCATCCTTCAAAATATAACATTGACTACCAAAGACTTACATTGGGTGTGTAACCATACCAAATCTCATAGGGTGTCTTCTTTGTGTCCTTCAATTATACTCTATTTAATGTGTAGACAGCAGTACTGACAGCGTCCCTCCAGAAAGTTTGAGTGATGCTTTTCTCAATCATCAATGTTCTTGCACATTGAACAATTGATTTGTTTCTCCTTTCAGCATTTCCATTTTGCTGTGGTGTTCTCGGTGCAGAAACCTATCTTTTAATTTCATGATCATTGCAATAGTTAGTGAATTTATCTAAAATAAATTCCCCTCCTCTATCTGACCTTAAGCATTTCAATTTCTTATCACTTTGTTTTTCTACCATATCCTTATACCATTTAAACTTCTTGAATGCTTCTGATTTATCTTTTAAGAACAAAATTGTCATCATTCTAGAATAATCATCTACAAAGAGAATGAAACACCTATCTCCATAGTAACTCTTTGTCTTCATGGGTCCACATAGATCAGTATGGACTAATTCTAGAATTGAATTAGATGTATGGGTTTTACTCTTGAAACTAGACTTTGTCATCTTACCTTTTTGAAAATTCTTGCACATGATATGCTTGGGCTTTGTCATGCTCGGTAAGCCTCTGACATTCCTTTTATTGCTTATCTTTATCATGTTGTCAAAATTCACATGACACAATCTTTTGTTCCACAACCATATGTCTTCATTTCTAGCCATTAAACAAGTGGTGTTAATGCCATCAAGATAGAAAAGGTTACCTTTTGTCTGCTCACCAGTTTTTGATCAACCTTCCTGATTCATTGAATATATTTGCCTTCTTATTTTAAAATGCTACTCGGTGACCTGTATTGTTCAGCTATGAAACACTTAACAAATTATAATTCATTCCTTGACCTAGTACGCATTTTCACATTTGATTAGGTTATTCAACATTATGGTTCCTTTACCTTCAAGTGGACAAGGTGTGTTATTACCCATTCTTACTAAACTGCCATTATAGTATTCCAAAGTTTCAAACTTTTGTTTATCACCGATCATGTGGTGAGTGTAGCCACTATCTATGATCCAAACATCATTCTTACTAATATTAAATATGATTTCAATTTCTACATACCTTTCTTCTTCTTCGTCTGAGTCATCCTTCATGGCTACAAATACCATCTCAATGTCTTCTTCAGATTTGGTGGTAGTATCATCAACTCTGTTCTCATCTAGGTAACAAGATTTCTTTCCTTTGTCCTTGTAGTCTCAGGTATCTCTTCTTTCAGACTGTTGATTGCTTCAGTAGTCTTTGTTATCACCTCTATCAAAATTCTTCTCATATGTTCTATCATTACTTCTATCATTACTTCTGTCATATTTTCTTCTATTTGGACATCTTGCAGCAAAGTTTCCAACCTCTTTACAATTAAAACATACAAGTGGTAATTTACCTTTGTATCTACCTTTGCCTCTCTACAATATTCTTTCCATTAGTGCTTCAATCTCATCAAGTCCTTGATCGTCATTATCACTGTCACTATCATTCCTAATAGTGTAACTATGACTTGAATTACTTATTTGAAAAGAATATTTGAATGCAGATTCTATAGATGGTAAGACACTATTATCAAAGTTATTCATCTCAAATGAAATCAGTCTACCAATCAGACTATCTAGAGTAACTATATTGTTTGGAACTTCTCTCATTTCTTGAATAGCAGAAACTCTAATAGCATATAACAATAGTAAGGTAATTAAGATTTTACTTACCACTGTCTCCTCTTCAAGTACACCTCCAAATAATTGGATAGCATTGACTACCTCTTTGATTCTGTAGCTATGCTGAGTGATTTTTTCTCCTTCTTTCATCCTTAGGTCATCAAACCTTCATCTTAGGCTTTCTACCTTGGCTCTTAGTACATTAGCATCTCCTACATGTACTAGCTTCAACTTATCCCACATTTTCTTTGCAAAGGTGTGGGTTTTGACATCTTCAAACTCAACATCAGAGAGTGATGAGTTAATTTCTATCATCATACAATTATGCTCATGCTTTTCTCTTAATTTCTCAAGAGTATGAGGTCCTATAGGAAACACATATTCAGTATCAAGGTGTTGAGTAACATCATTACCAATACTTGATAGGTGGAGTCTTATTCTACTTTTCCATTATGAAAATTTGTCTTTATTCAACTTGGGCACGTCTCATTTGTTCATCTTGTGATCTTTTTCTTGAGATGTTAAACTCCCTTTCTAAGCACACAAGCTCTGATACCAATTTTTAGTAATAACTGAGAGGGGGGGGGTGAATCAATGGCCTCAAAAATATTCCAATGAATCAACCCAAAAACTTAGCACCACAATATTAAGCCTCTACTTATCTTCAGTCCTACAAGATGAATGCCTTCAAATATACTTATCAAATAACTACTGCTCAGAGTGCTTTTTATAACCTTATTCTCTATGTTTACCGAATAGTAGTCTTTTAATTTACTGAATGACAGTAATTAGATTAGAGTATATCGATCAATCTAGATTAGTTATGCGTAATGAAAAACACTAAAGTAATGATGCATAGACACATTGACACATGGATTTTTAACATGGAAACCCTGTTAAGGGAAAAACCACTTGGGATTGATAACCCAAAATTTTGACTCTTCTAAAGTGAGATCGGTGAAGATCCAACCCTGTTAGAGGTTACAAACACTCTATTAGGTGTGACCTTGTTAGAGGATTTAAAATTTTAGTTTCTCACTTGATATCGGGCATCTCTATGCTACCTTCCTTGTTCAAACTCTTCTGGTTTGTCAAATAGTATCTGGCATCTCATGCTATCTTCATGATCAAACTTTTTGATACTCCTTGGGATGTATCTCAATATAGAAAGGATCTTTAAATCCTGCTCGGTTAAGAGACTTTCTGAATCAATGTTTAAACTGAAACAGTATAATCTGTTCATATATACAACTATACTTGCAGATTTTTAGATCTATTGTAATCTCATTAAATCATTATGATCAATATATATTTTCAATACCTTTGCTCCACTTTCGTTTCTACTTGGTGATGCTATGCTCTATTGTTTGGTGTCCGCAGAAGTCTTTATCTCTTCCTCAACTTGATTTATCAGGACTGTATGAAGTTATTCTTCATCAATTTTTTTCCAGCATCCTCTTTTCATTCACTCCCCTTAATTCATAATGAATTAAGTTGTCTCTTTATAGATATGATATTAACATTTCTAGGTTTTTTATTTTCTTGGTCTTGGTGTGATTCGCAATCTTAGCCAATCCTGATTTAAAGAATAACTCATGTTTTATCTCGTAGAAATCTTCTTGTCAACTGGACAAAACAACTTTAAATCCTTTACTTATCTCTGGCTTTATCTTGTCGATGAAAACAATGATAAATACCAGTTATGTCTATATTGAGCTCTGCCAGCTAGATATTTTGTCATTTTTGAACTCCAATTAACTTTGGTATTTTAACTCTTTGATAGCTTTGGTCAACACTCCAGTTCTCCTTGGGCTTCTCCATTGGGGTTGTTTGTCCATCGGGGTTGTCTGTCCTTCGGGCTTCACTGTAAATTTCTGCTCATTGGTTAACACTGTAATTCTGACCATTGGTAATGCTTGTGATTATTCTCTTTGTTAATTCTCGTCAGTTTCTTTTCTTGGGAATCACTGTGACTTAACTTTTGGTGATCTCTGTCCATCGGGTTCCACTAGCCGTCGGTGTTTGTAGTCACTTAGTGAATGCTTGTCTTTTATGCATTACTGAAAGCATAATTTTTCTCTCTCTGATTCTCTGAAGGCTTTGACACTTTGATTATAACTGATTAGATTATATCAAGTTGAAATCAATGGAAATACAACCCATTAATTGATTTAATGTCTTGCATTATATTTCTTCATTTAGCTGATCAACTTAACATCTTCAAACATTCAATCAGTTACATGTCATCAATAGGAACTTCTTTTAATCCTCAAGACTCTTCTTTGTGAGTTGTTCAATCCTTCTAGGTAGTAATTCTAGAGGATATAATGAACCATGTCTTGATACTAGATGTCCTAAATAACCCCTTGATCCGTGTAAGTCTAACATACCAATCCTTCTTCCATCTCTGTCATCAACTTTGTTAGGACTTGGCCTCTCACTAGTTTCACATGCTGGATCTCAAGATCAAACTCTTGTAGAATTGTCATCCATTTTCCTCTTCACTCGCCTAATTCATTATACATTAATAAGGACTTCACTTCTACATCCGAAACAATGCCAAACACTTTTCTTCTCAGAATGTAATGTCCAAACTTCTTGTTGCTTTCACCAAGGAGAATGACTATTTATCTAGATTTTGGTATCTTATCTCAGCATTCTTGAGAGGAAAACTCATAAATGTGATTGGATTTTCATTTTCACCATCCTATTTTGTGAGGATTCCTACGCACAAGTGTTCAGAAGCAAATGAATATACCTTAAAAGGTATAGTGTAATATGGGCTAGCTCATACGGGTGTCGTCGAAATGGTGATTTTTATCTCTTTGAACAATTTCTTTACTAGGGTCATCCAATCAATCTTGGCTTCCTTCTTTAACATGTCATTCAATGGTTTTACTATCTCAACAAAGCCACTAATAAACTTTCTCACAAAATTTATCTTTCAAAAAAGAGATTTTAATTCATTCCTTCTATTTGGAGGAGTCAATTTGAGAATGGATTGTACTCATTCAGGGTCTATTACTATTCCAGCCTCAGAGATGATGTGTCCTACCAATTACTTAAGCACCTTCTATGAGTCATATATATGATCCATCTGACCTTTGGAAAATACTATCAAATCATCCATGTAGATAATTATACATTTCCCAACTAAAATTTTGAAAGAAGTGCCCATCGTCCGCTCAAAGGTTTCCCCATAATTGATCAAGCCAAACGGAATTGGGTGATGCTCAAATGTCCCCCAGTTGGTGGTAAATTCTATCTTTAGTATTTCTTCTTCTTGTACCATAACTTTATTATAGTCCGAATAGCCATCTAGGAAAGACATCATTCGAGATCAATTCACTACCTGTAGTACTTTGTCTAGAGATGGCAATGAGTAGTTATCCTTTTGGGAATCTTTGTTCAAGTTCTATAAATCCACGCATAACCTAATATATCCACTCTTCTTTCTTACTCAGATGAAATTTGTGACCCATTTGGAATGCTGAATTGAAAAATAATATTTGCATCCAACAAATTTTGAACTTCAATTCGTATCAATGGTTCCATCATTAGTTTTACTGGCCTCTACCTCTGTCGAAAAGGTTTAAAATATATCTTTAAAGAGATATTATGCACTATGATAGAGGTTTCATAATTCATCAATTATTTATAGCTCCAAGCTATGACATCTCGGTACTCAGCAAGTCAGCAAGGAGATGCACCATCCTTTTCTTCTCATTTTCAGTGCTGACTTTTCTAATATGTACTTCCCTTGGCTCATTCTTCATCCTGAGGTTGTATGTTTCACACTCGTCACCTCCAAGCATTGGCCCTAGTTTCCTTTTTATGGTTGTTTCATCTTTGTCAAAAATCCTTTCCAACACCACCATCCCCTTGGGTGTGGAATTAGTTCTCATTTTTATGATGGCTTGATCATCGAGATCCTTTGGTTTGGTTGGCCTGTCCTATTCTTCTAATTCCTCATCAAAAAAAAATCAAACACATTTTGGCACATGATGAACTCAAGGATGGGTTGATCATTTTGGAAGATTTGTAAATTTGTAATATTATCATGAATTGTCAGGGAAGTAAAAATTTCAACTAAGAACTATTTTAATTTGGAATTCTCCATGGGATGTAATGAACTAGAAAACACTATTACTGCATCAGCCACAACATTCTTTCTTATTGGGATATATTTAATGTCAAATACTTCAAAATATTTTATCAAGTCCCATGCTCTATTTTGATAAGTGATCAACCTTTTTTCATTGCAAGAATACTGGTTCTGGACTTGTTTGACAATCAACTGCGAGTCACCTTCCACTACCAAAGCTTTTACCCATTTTTCATGTGCCAAAAGAAGACCTCAAACTAATGCTTATTCTGCAACATTGTTAGTAAATAAAAATTATAGTATATATACAACATAGAAGGAATTACCTCTTGAGTTAATTAGTTCAATCCCAGCACTAGCTCCTTGTTAACACTTAGAACTATCAAAACGTAGCTTCTATATTTGATGTAGCTTGCCTTGAATTCTTGGTATTTCAGGTTTCAAATCTTTATTCTCTGTATTATTTGAAGAAATAATCTCTCCTTTACCTTCCCTTTGCATGTCATCAACACCTGAGGGCCTTGGATATTCAAAATTTTGAGTGGGTTGGGATTTATTGTAGGGCGGTAAGGCACCATCATCTGAAGAACTCCATTCACTACCTGCACTTTGTGTTATACTTTTGATATCATAGTCTAAGTCTTCACTTTGAAATTTTGTTCAAGGTATATGACTTAGCGAACTAATTTCACTTCATGAAGCATCACTGAGGGCATCTAATGTAGGATTCTTGTCACCTGGTCCCAAACTCTGAACTTGTTTGATTGGTTGGGTAGTTTAGGTCAGCACTCTAGATAGTGCATATTGACAGCTCGCACATGTACATTCTAAATGACCCAACTAGTGCAATCGGCAATATCCTGCAAGTAATAGGATGTCAGGATCAACATCATGACCCAAATGTTTCAAGCTTGTTTTCATATTCTTAATGAATTTTTGAAAGATCTCCTCATCCAACAAAAACACTTGTAAGCCTCATACAAGACCGTCATCAGAATCATTGGTCTCTTTGATTTGGAACATGAGGACGTTGTCTAATCAATATGCACCCAAGTTGGTTTGGGAAAAAAATGCCTCATTTTCGGCACTGTAATCTGTAATCATATTCTTGAGTTTGGGTTCAACATCGATCTTGATTTGATTGTTTAATCCCTTCCAGGATAACCACAACTACATGAAATTAGTGGAGATCCTGTTAGATAACTGAGAGGGGGGGGGCGTGAATAAGTTAGTTCTAGTATCCTACAGCCCCAAATACTCCTAGATGTATATAAAAACAATTTCAAACATATAAATCAACTCAGTGAAATAGAAATTGTGATCTCAAACTCAATCTACCAAGTAGTAGTAAAACAAATATTGTTATTACCGATCAATGTAGATAAAGTAATGTGTAAAGAAAAATAACAATCCAACACATCCATACACATTAACACATATATTTTTAATGTGGAAACCTTGCTAAGGGAAAAACCACCTAGGACCGGTAACCCAAAATAATCCACTCTTCTGAAGTGATCTTGGTTAAGAGCCAACCCCGTTAAAGGTTACAATGCGCACTATTAGGTGTGACCTGGTTAGAGGATTTATCACTAACAGTTCTCCCTTGACCAATCATTCAAATGGGGTCAACATGAAAACAATCAACATTCATTTAATGTCATATTGAAATAAAGACTGTTAAGTCCCACTCGGTTAAGATATTTATCTATAAAAATGGTTAAACTGATACAATAATGATATGATTCAAATACAACTCTTTTTGTAGATTTTTCAGATCTATGCTAAGCACAATAATACCTTTGATCAATATTCAACTCAGTTCCTTTGATTCTTCATACTCTGTTCTCCTCAGTAAATTTTATTTCTCTGTCACTCAGTAATGTCTGCATAAATACTCGGTTATGCCTTCAAACAGTTTGATTAGTCATGCATGAAGTTAATCTCTTCAGCAATATGTATGTATGCGCGTGTATTCATAATGAATCTCTTGTCTCTTTAAATAGACAGTAAATAGTTTAATCTCCATCCTTAAATTTTGCCACTTAATCTCCATCATTGATTTTTCCACTTCAACCTTCCTCATTAGTTGTGTCAAAAACACATTTCAATCTCCTTCGTCAGACCATCTTGAATTTTCATAATCATTTGATCAACATAGAAAACCTTATCAATTACCTCAAAATCATAAACAATTTGTCAGCTCATCATTTTGTCGACCTTCATTTTATTTTACTCAGTCAATACTGTGACATGTAGGTGATATTTATCTCAGTTAACACTATGCTCAGTATACACTATGTTTACTCAGTGTCCACTATTCCGACTCGGTGTATATAGAACTCTTCAGTTACCAACCTCATAAACTTTGTTTTTTCCAGATCTTTAATCCATAATAGATGTTTGTAACCAGGATGATAATCAAAACAAGTTGAATTCAATGATAATACATTAACTGATTAATGTCTATCATCACATTAGTAACTTGGTTGATCATCAACTCAATGAATTCAAACATACAATCAGTTGTAGTTCATCAATCTCTCCCTTTGGCATTGATGGCAACACAATATGAAATAGGCAATATGAAAATGCCATAGAATACCAAACTTATGTTCTACAACTATATGCAAAATTTTGTATCTCTCCCTAGCTTGTACATATAATATGTTTAATCACTACACAACATTAAAACTCACCATGCAGAGTCTCCCTGCAGATCTGACTCTCCTGTTCTTGAATCTTCTCTCTCTGTAGATAGATATATCATTGTTCTTCTCTCTCATTATTTATAGAATCTTCTCTCCCTTTAATGGATATATATTTCATTTCTCTCCCTTTCTCTTTTCTCCTTTCTCCTTTTCTCCCTTACAATGGATAGATATTTTATTTAATCTTCTCTCCCTTTGACAACAATGCCAAAAATAAAATATAGAGCTCTTTAGTAGCCAAAAATATATCTAGTTTTCACTTTAGATCAGGTACCTTGAATGTACTTGTAATCACCCAAAAATGGTCTAGCAAACCCATAGCCCCATTTTATCAAATAATTGGTCTTAATAAATTCTAAATCTAAGACATTATCGCTAGACTCTAAATTATTGAGTATTTAATCAAACTTGCTTACATAATTTTAATCTTAAAATCAAATAATCAAACATCAAAGCCTAAACTCAAAAAGCATAAAACATTGGGATAAAATCAAAAAGTCCTAATTTTAAAAAGTGAACCCATTCACACATGGGTGTACACTAAAAAATAAAATAAAATAAATAAAATGCAGAAATTACCAATTCTGTCTTATTCTCCTCATAAGTTGACCAAACAAAATCACTTTATCACCTCACATGGATTGAGAGGAATTGCATCTCCACCATTGATCAATTTCTTTTGCCTCTTAATCTCAACCACTCATTCCTTGGAATCTCTTATAAAAGGCGATAAATCCCTTGCTCATTCATAACAAGAATATTTAGAGTACAGTTATAATGCTATTTTTAGAAATCTAGACTCCTTTTTTTCGCCAATCCATTTACTTTTCAAGCTAAATCCTTAGAGGGCCTACCAAGGGAGCGATCTCTTGGGAATGACCTAAGTGGGGAACAAGAAGACCTAGCTACTTCCACCCCACTATAATCAAATGCTTCCTTCAATCCAAAGAGAGGGAAGACTTGGCTATTTCTATCTTCAATGATTTCTCACTTGTAGGGCCCTATAGCCCCAGTCTTGCTAAGCAAGAACTACATTTCATCGGGCGCTTGTAGGTCCATTTTTGGTCTCAGTCTTTTTTACAAGACTACAAGGGAGATACATTCAACTTGTGTATGGCCGAGAGGTCTCAATCTTGCATGTAATACTATACATTTTGGGTGCTTGTAGGGCTATATGCCTTAATTTTGCTTGTGAAACTACTAGGGATAGTCATGAATGGATGAAATTACTAAAAACCTTTTAGATAGAGGCTACCCAATCTACCTCCAAAAGTATCATAATCTTTGTGCAAGGATCGATCCAAGTGGACTTTACCTGGGTCACCCCAAGATTTTACACCCAACATATGTACTCCCAAGAATGCTTAAAGCATGAATGAGGCATGGGGGAGATTATGCGATTCAAGCATTGAGTCTCTTTCCAGAACCCACAATGTGCCTAGTCCTGGCCAAAGCCAATTTCACTTTGTGTGAGGCGAAGGAGTATCAAGCATGGGAAAAGATTATGATGCTAAGCCAAATTTACTATAGGGTAGAGTGTCTTTGGTTCTTCACACCTTGTATTTGATGTGCTTGTATACCTTAAACATATTCTTCAAACAAACACCCTTTGACATTAGACAACAAAAAACATCAAGAATTTCACCTCAAAATTTAGGCGGAATTGTCCAAAAATTCTTACACACAAGTGGAAAACTATCCTAGAGTCTTTTGTCATTTCAGGCTATTACATTTTTCGTATGGCAACACATCTAGGGGCAGAAACTCGTATGAAGACTCCTGTATTGTCATTTGGGAACCCCTATATTGTCGTATGAGACCTGAGTTCAAAATAGTTCAGCTTTGAGATCTTTTTCAGTTGGTCACATCTTTGTAATAGCGGCTATCCTAGCTTGGCACGGTCTTTTCAGCTTTCAAATCTAGTGGTTATATTCATCATTTTCCTTTTGTCCTATCTTGCTACAACTCTCTCAATCAGATTGACTCTTTATTCTTAGTTCTTTATCAACTTTGTAGCAAGTTTCATCTCAACAGGTATTCAGACCTCAAACACACGATAACTTGCACAAGTTCAACAACCAAACCAACCTTTTCTTCATCAAACAAATCCTTAAGCTTTGACAATTGACTTGGAACCTTGATCCTCTAGCAACGTTAGTCACATATTGTCGTAAATGGTCCAAACAAGAAGTCAAAAGGCCTATCTTGATTCTAAGGGAAAAGCTATAGACAAATTTTCTCAAGACCTACCTTCTTGTCAGAAACCTAAGACAGACCAAGAGATCTCACGCAAGGACACTCTAAATCCTCAACCAAAAATACCATTGTTCGACTCCTCAAACTTGCTTTCCTACAACGCGTCAACCATGTCGACCTATGATTGGGGGTCTCAACATGAACATCAAAGTCAGCATACTAGCGTTTCTTCTTCTATAGAAGAACCCACTTTTGAGGAGATTAGGAAGTGTCAACGAGACAAGAATTTTCAAAATATGATGCAAGCCATCATGGAATTAGACAAGGATAAGTATTTTATGCATCTAGCATCAACAAGTGTCAAACTTCCACCTGATTTTGACATTGAGGGACTCATACAAAAAGAGGAAGAGTCACCCATCACTATTATTAACCAACAATTGCAAGACATGAGATGTGAGTTAAGGGAGCTCAAGAAGCCAAAAGAGCAACCTCCTAGAAAATACTCATTGGAGTCCATCTGCCCGTTCCCATTTTCCAAGAACTTGCACATGCCACCTTTTCCCCCAAAGGTTGAAATCCCTAAATACGATAAATACAATGGGGAAGGTGACCCTCAAGATCATGTGAGGGAATTATGTGCTCTTAGCATGGAGTTTATGCATGAAAAAACATATCTGATGCGACTATTCCTATGAAGTCTTAGTGGCCACACCCTGGAATGGTTCACAAAACTCACACTCGACATACAAATGTTTGATGAACTGGTGCAATAATTTATTCAACACTACTCTTACAACATCTTACACATGGTCACTATGCTCAACCTTTGCAACACCAAGCAACATACGGGTGAATATTTTTTTAAGTTTCTCCAAAGATGGAGAAGGGTATTAGCAAGGTACCCTAGAAAAATACCAGAGCCAGAAAAGATCAACATCTTCATCAATAATCTGGTTCCTGAAATGAACTATGCAGCACAAATGCAAAAACATACCTCCTTCAGTGACTTGGTTGATAGTTCCATTAGAATCAAAGATGTCCTCGTTATAAAAAGGGATATTGATTTGAATAAAGACAACAAATCCAACAACAATAACAACAATAAGGACAAGAGAAAATACTGGAATAAGAACCACAACATGGTTAATGATGGCATTGATGATTCACCCAAAATCAAATCTAATGAACCAGTATTCAACCTTACTACTAGCATACAGGGTGCCAGGCAAAGTTCTGTCGCTCCTAAAACTTCTAAAAGTAATGAAGATACACGGAAGGACAAAGCACCATGGATACATCGACCTAAGAAAAATTTCACTCCTCTTAGAGAACCCTTGGAAGACGCACTAAAAACATTGGTTACCAATAAGATTATTATGATTCCTAATTCGAAACCATGGGAACTGAGGTAAAGCCCATATGGTGGAATGACGATCACTACTGTGAATTCCATAAAAATAAAGGGCACTTGACGAACAACTTTATGAAATTGAAACACGTGATACAAGATCTAATTGATAACAAAACTATCACGGTTTGCACTCATGGCTCAAATGATGATCATAAAGCCTTTAAGAAACCTTTGTTGTCTTATGAGAAGGGTGAATCATCACAAAATTTAGGAACCATTTTAAATCATATATATACCAACACTAACAATGTGATCCACCTGCTTGAACCCTCTAACAGATCTGTCAATGTTATCATTATCAAGGATAAGGAACCTGATTTTGCTAATGTGGTTACTAGAGGTTAGATCAAAGTCACCCTTAAGGGAGTGGAATCCACATATAAACAAACAATGGTGTAACACCCCAAAATTGGCATCTTGCAACTATAACCAATTTTGTTGCATTTGTCGTTCTTCTAAATCATCAAAGTCCTATTGTACTAGGCAATTTTGAGTTTTAACTGACTCTACTCGACCTGAGTGTCAAATATAGAAAATCCTAAATCTGTATCAATCATACATCACATTTAATTCCTAAATACCTATTTGGCTAAACAAATCCTATGATCGAATTAATTTAATTAATAAAGTCCTAGCACTTT
>MU223225.1:9288032-9304331 GCA_018584345.1 Thuja plicata
GCAACAGGTCGAATCATGGAGGCAGGCAGGCTGAATAACTCATGTTCAGTTTTGTTTGTTCTTGATGAAGAATGACTATGTTGAAGTGTGTGGTTGATTTAGAAGGCCAAAATTAACTCATACAAATGGTACCAATAGACAAGCCATAATCATCTAAGAAAGTCGCTACAAGCTACAATTTGATTGATTAGTTGCAACGAACTCCTGCTCAGATTTCTATATTAGAGTTGTTGAAACTATCACCCTCACACAAGGAAGTCCTTGAAATTGCACTTATTGAAACCAACATTCCTAAAGATCTTGATATCAGTTGATTTTAGACCATGGTTAATCATCTGACCTGTCCTCATTATCTTTCATTCTCAGAGGAAGACAAAAAATCTCTTAGTCACCCACACAATCAGCCTTTGCACATAGAGGTTTTGATTCACAAACACCAAGTCAGGCATGTTTTGATATATGGAGGCACTGGGTTAAATATTTGCACCCTCAAGCTAGTCACAGCACTGGGAATTTTTGAGCATACTATTGATCCTTGAAGAAAAATTACTATTAAAGCATATGACAAGGAAGAGAGATCATCCAAAGGACTTGTGGTACTCCCCATTAGGGTAGGTCCGATTGAAATAAATGTCAAGTACTTGATCCACCTCTTGCATACAATATATTACTAGGGAAACCCTGGATCCACGATATGCAGGCGGTCCCCTCCACATATCACCAATGTGTGAAATTTCCCTATAACAGAGTAGAAGTGACCATTCCGACTAACAACACTTACTCCTGTAACACCTTGAAGCAAGATCACATCATGGTTCCACACAATAAGGAGGCATTACAAAATTCTCAAGCATCTCAAAAGACACTTATGCAAAGCCTTGAGGCAAAACTTAAGATTAACAACACAAGCATGGGGGAATATCAACTGACTTCTCTCCCTACATCTCCTAGATCTTATGGCATGCCATCCTCATCTTTCCTGCCTTCAAATGGAAAACAAGTAGAAATACATGAGGGAACTGGAATGGTGAAGGCACGAGTATCTCTTTTAGAGGAAAATGAAGAAAAGGATATTCTTGCTTGGTTATATAAAGATGAAGAGAAAACTAACAAAGTGAAATGTGTGGAGATCTTCCCAAATAAATCTGGGAAAGGATATCAAATGATGAGACAAATGGGATATGTAGGTAAAGGACCCTTGGGTAAGGATAAAGGTCTTGTCTAGCCTCTTTGTGCTGAATTTTGAGATCCTACAGATAAGACTGGTATAGGGTACCATGAGAACAAAGTTCACTTTCCTCTTGAAAATAGTCATCCTAATAGTGCTGACACAATACCTATAATAGAAACACTGATAGTGGAGATGAAATCATCCCTCTCCCCTCTGATCATTTGATGAGTGCCACCACTGGAAATTCAGCATATCAAGGAGAACCATATGTCCCCTCATTCTACAAAGCTTCCTTTGAACCAAATGGGTCCAGCACTACAAGTACTACAAAGGTACTAGCTCAAGGGTCAAAAGATAGACACCCTAACTGGGGTCAAATTGTCTTCACCTCCCATGTCCTTGACTTACCACACTCTTCAAAGGATAGGGTGCATGCTATTGAAGAGGCCTCTCCTTGTAGGTCAGAAGATGAATTCACTCAGTGTGGAATGGATCAACAAAGTAAAAATAATAACTACCTCAGTGTCCCTAGGACTCTCTCCCACTTTTTATAAAATAGAGATTGAGCTCCCATCCAATTTGATTATGGCAAAGATGATACTCTATCAGAACAACATCCTAATAGGGGGAAAACTATGGCTCCTATGCATGTGTTAGATTTACCTCACTCAATTGAAAAAAACTCTAATGAGTATGAGTGGGACTCTTTCTCCGATGCTACCATGGATATCTAGGTAGATGTAGTTAACCAATTTGCACCCTATGTTCTACATGAAGAAAGTGTTAGTACCAATGGACCTCTTAGTGAACATCCTGAACTAGAACCAATTCTTGACCCTAATAATGATTTTGAAGAGGAGAACGAGCTTCCTATTCCTCATAACACAAATTGGAATTTTGGGAGAGAACCTTGGAATGCTCTCGCATCAGCTACTCAGGACTTGGATTTTGACAAGCATTCTAGTCATGTCAACACATCAACTAGTAATAGAGATGATCATATATACATTAGCTACAACCATTATTTCAACCAAGGGCAATGGGAACAGTGGGATTGTGAAATAAAAGAAAGTAATGACACTTGGGATCTTAGAGACCTTCAAGAACTTGACATAGATCCTCTACCACATATCCCATCTAGGAGAATTCAAGTCATGCCAATGAGTGTCTTTTTAGAATGTATGGCCACTCAGGAACCACGAGGAAATGTTGATGCTAGGTCAAACAGATCGAATCCTTGGACCACCAACAATGACTCCACTAGATGCACTAGGATGAAACGTAGTCTAGGAAACCCTTCAGAGAGTGTTGTTATAGACCTCCTCTTACCCATTGAAGACCATGATCTAGATAACTCGGTGCTATCCTTGGAACCTTTTGAATCCCTACCTCTTGTTCATCCTGAACTAATTGACTGGAACCATGATGCGTCCCTAGACCTCATTTCTATTCCTAACAACTACACTTTGGCTTGCTACCTAAATGTTATTGAACCTCTCACCTCTTACACTAGTGCAATGAGCATAAGCATGAAAGAGGGGGAAATCAAGTTCCTCAGCCTAAAAAGAAAAGATAAAAAGAAAAAAAGGACTGATGGTGAAAACCACTTTGTGGCTATGTCAGATCTGAAAAATATTAAAAACAAAAGGTGTATCCGACAGTGAAAACCTTTCTAAGGCACCCAAGGATGGGGAACTTGATCTCCTCCCTAATCATCTTCAAGAAAGATCTTTAGTGTTGATAGAACCAACACAAGAAATAAATCTGGGAACAATAGAGGCTCCTCAGCTCATCTACCTAGCACAATCCTTTTCTGAGAAAGAAAAGAAAGAATACATCCAATTCTTCACAAAAAAGAAAATCAACTTTGCTTGGCCTTATTCAGATATGCCAGGGTTGGACACACACCTGATTATGCATCATTTATCAATTGCTCCAGGATTCAAACCAATCAAACAAAATCTCCAAAAGATGCATCCCCATGTGGCATTTTTAGTCAAAGATGAATTGGAAAAACTGCTAAAGGCTAAATTCATTCGTGCTATAGCCTATGCAGATTGGATTTCTAACATCGTCCTGGTGACTAAGCATGAAAATTCCATTTGAGTTTGCATAGAATTTAGAGATCTGAACAAGGCTTGTCCCAAGGATGACTTCCCATTGCCTAACATTGATATTATTGTGGATCTCATGGCTGGTTATGAAATGTACTCACTAATGGATGGATTTTCTGGCTAAAATCAGATACAAATATCTCCTGAAGATCAAGAGAACACTGCTTTTACCTGCACATGGGGCACATTTTGTTGGAAAGTCATGCCTTTTGGCCTCAAAAATGTTGGGGCAACCTATCAGCGAGCTATGACCACCATATTCCATGATATGATGCATAAAAATATGGAGGAATATGTAGATGACACTCTGGCCAAATCAGTAAGAATGGCTACTCACCTGAAAGACTTAGAAAATATTCTCGATAGAATGGAACAATTTAAGCTTAGACTGAATCCTAAGAAGTGTGCTTTTGGTGTAACCTCTAGAAAGATGCTAGCATACATTGTTTTGGACAAAGTAATTGAGGTTGACCCCAAAAAAGTAGAGGCAATAATGGGAATGCAACGTCCTCGCAACATCATCCAAGTTAGGAATCTACTAGGATGGCTCCAATCCATCAGAAGATTCATATCCCAACTAATAGATAAAGCACAACCTTTTACAATGATATTTCATAAAGGAGTTACCTTGAGCTGGGATGAAGGGTGTGAAAATAACTTTTAACAAATCAAAGAATATCTTGCCAATCCACCCATGTTGATGACACCTATTCAAGGAAAACCTCTCCTTTTATAAATCTCAGCTACAGACACATCCCTAGGAGATTTTTTGGCACAAAAAGATGAGACAGGAAAGGAAAGAGCTATATACTACATAAGCAGGACCATGGTGTCTTACAAGCATAACTACACTATCATTGAAAAGGCTTGCCTCGCTGTAGTTTTTACTTCTTAAAAATTAAGACATTATATGTTGTCACACTCTGTTAAGCTGATTGCCAAAATAGATCCTCTCAAATACTTATTAAACAAATCAAATCTCATAGGAAGGTTAGCTAAATGGGTTATGATCCTCAGCGAATTTGATATTGAATATGTTGGTAGAAAGGCAATTAAAAGACAAGTTATTGCTGATCACCTGGCTGATGCTCCTTTACACGACACATGACCACTATTGATAGAATTTCCTGACGAAGCTATTTTGTATCTTACAGAACATACCTAGACAATGTTCTTGGATGGATCCTTTACACAACAAGGAGCTGGTGCTAGAACCCTATTTATCACACCACAAGGATATAATATACCAAAGGCTTACAAGATGATGTTCCCCTACACTAACAACATTGTAGAATACGAGGCTTTAGCAAATGGTTTGAAGATGGCCATCAAATGGAAAATTATTGAATTGCATATCTATGGTGACTCACTGATGGTAATTAATCAGGTCAATGACCAATATTAAATAAAGGATGAAAAATTTCTACCATATAAACGGATGGTTGACGCTCTTAAGAAATATTTTGTATTTGTTACTTTCCAATAGATACCAAGAGAATCAAACAAAGTAGCCGATGCTATGGCCACCTTGGCCTCCATGTTACAACTTGAAGAGCATCACACTTGCTATGACTTCCTGGTGGAAGAAATCCTCTTTCCTGCCTATGATTCCCCAGAATCTCAAGTCGTGTGCTCCCTAGTGGGTATCGACTCTTCCCGTTACACTCATATTTACTCTTACCTCCATAATTAAACTTTTCCAAATAACCTATCCAAAAATTAAAAAAGAAGCCTTATAAGGAATGCATCCTGTTACCTGATCATGGTTAACAACTTGTATAGAAGAGGTCTTGATGGTACTCTTGTTAGGTGTCTAGAACATGATGAGTCCAAACACGCACTAGAGGAAGTCCATGAAGGTGTTTGTGGATCTCATTCAAATGGTCTTTCATTAGCTAGAAAACTCCTCCGAGCAGGGTATTACTGGCCCTTTATGGAAAAAGAGGCCATACATTTTTCCAAAACATGCAAGAAGTGCCAAACTCATGTTCATTTGATTCATGCTCTTGGACATGATCTATTACCTTTTGTTACTCACTGGCCATTTCAGCAATGGGTCTTTGATCTGATTGTGCAAATCTACCCATCATCTTCTGGTGGACACAAATTCATTATAATAGCCATGGAATAATTCACAAAATGGGTTGAAGTGGTTCCTTTGATCAAAGCTATAGGTAAGAAAGTATCCAAGTTTATCCTCGATTATATCATCTATAGATATGGTATCCCTTCATCCATTGTGACAGACAATGGGGGACAATTTAAAAACAAAGACATGGACGAACTTTGTGACAAGTTCAAAAATCACCCAACACTATTATTCTACTTACTATCCTCAAGGGAGTGGACATGTTGAGGCCTCTAATAAGAACATATTGAAGATCTTGCACCAAATAGTGAGCAAGACTGGAAAGGATTGGCATCTTCAACTCAATCCAACCTTATGGACTTACAGAACAAGTATCAGAACACCTACAAGGGCAATGCCATTTTCTTTGGTATATGGAACAGAAGCTATATTTCCCATTGAGGTAGAAATACCTTCGCTCTGAGTCAACCTGCTTGGACTCATCACGGATGAAGAATATCAGATTTCTAGAATCCAAGAGCTATAACTACTCGATGAACATAGGAAAGAAGCATTTGACCATCTGAGGGTCTATCAAAAGAGAATGGCTCGAGGCTACAACAAAAAAGTGAGACCTAGAGAATTTCAGGTTGGAGACCTTGTGCTCAAAGAAAATCCTAAAAATCAATAGCATCGTGAACAAAAGGGAAAGTTTGAACCCAATTGGCTAGGTCCCTTTGTGATCACCACAACATTTGGCTTTGGGGCCTACCAGCTATCAACTCTAGAAGGGGATACCTTTACTGATTTCGTCAATACTATCCACGTGAAGAAGTTCTATGATTGAGCATTGTCACTGGTCAACAACATGTATATATATATGATCCTAAGAAAATGTCAAAAAAAAAGTGCAGAAAAGTCAAAAACATTTGGAAAATGTCCCAAAAAAATGACTGTCTTGGTGAAAACCTGGCAAACAGGCGGCTCGACCAGTCAATCAATTTTTTTTTTTTGAAAAATACAAAAAAATAAAAAATAAAAAAAAGTGCCTTGGTAAAAACCTAGAAACAAGCGCCCTGGTAGAAAAAATAGAATCTTTGCCAAGTGGTGAAAACCAGGCAACAGGTGCCACTTGTAAACTCAGTACTCCATCTATCAATGCATATCTTGGCTCATATCATCTGTAGGATGATCTTCATGCTTTTCAAAGCTATCATATCAAGATAGTCCTTGCTTCACTGATTAAAGCCATCTTTAGGTCTTTTATAGGCCTCCTGATTTTCAACATCCTGTTAGTCAACCTGTTAGGTCCTCATAATTGGTCTTCTTCTCTAGACAATTTTCCACTGACACATTGGTGTTTTTCAAATCCTTAATCAACAATGTTTCTTGAAACTCCCTTTTGGACAAAACCTGTGTTCCTAAACACAACATCAGATAATATACACTCAATAACACACACAGTGGTGTTTTTCAACACCCGCCTCATCAACAAGTTAAACAGACTGAACGACTGCTGATAATTTTCTTATATGTTGTCTATTATCAATGATTTCTTATGTTTTCTTTAATTTCTACTTGTTGGTGTAGTTCCAATGACCCTTATGTCAAGACTGTAGGATGTATGTGGTAAGATCTTCCACATTCAGGTGGATAAGCTACACATCCCTCGATCCTACTCTCTTGCACCATAAGGTGAGGTTGGTACTATCTCCTTGTCTATTATTCTACTTGTTTCAACAAAAGCACACTCATGGTTATCTTGGCCCTGAATGCCTCGATGCTGGTGTACTTTTGTTATATCAATCTAGAAATAGTATTCAGGTCATCTTGGTGCTTGTGCCTAGATGCTTACATTTATTTCTCACATATATATGATGAAGGTTCATATTCATATCTTTATAGCTCCTGAGGTGCTAGTAAGGATTGTACTAACTCTGGTGTCCTAAATATCCAAGTGATAAAAAATATAGCGACTACAGAAATCGGTGACTTGACTTGTGTCATAGGTTGCATTTCTAGGCTTGCATGAGAGAATCATAAAATAATTCATCCAATCACCTAAATACGGAGCTATCCCTATAACCAGTTGCTCCTCTAAAATCCTCTGCTGACACAACAACTGCATTTCATCATCTATGATCTAAGCTACAGAAAACATATACAGTCAATAGATCATACAAACAACAAGAGATATGAACAAGGATACAGACATGGAAACACATTTTGAGCACCAAAAGGATCATATATATATATATATATATATATCAAATGTCTCAATGTATACAAAAGGTGTGCTCTCACAAATATCAAGCAAAAATATGCACCCTCGGTGAAAATGAATCATGTAAAATCATCTGGATCTCAAAAATAAGAATGGGATAAGACAGAAGAGGGGTAATCAAGTCTCACTTCCTCCCTTACCACCATTTGGGGGTGGGTGTGGAGGAGCATCTTCTCTAGGAAGAGGGCCTGCTCCCTCAGATCGAGCTAAATAATCCAAATATGATGACACCTACCGTGCCCTTGGAACTACTGCCATATACACTGCAACATAATATGCTTCCCTACTAGTCTGAAAAGTCACCTGGCTTTGTAGTGCCTAAATTCTCTCCTTGTGACCTAAGATCGCTCTCTTGTGACCTGCAATTACTCGATCTCTCTCTGAAATCTGAGACTGAGCCACTGCTAGCTATTTCTGAGAGGCTCACATTCATGTCCTCAATGACCTAATCAAATCCTGAGGTGCTTGTGGCTCTCTATGGGCCCCCTCATCTCCCTGAGGACCCTCCTGCTCTGTGACCTCTTGTGCCTCTCGGTATTTTTGAACTACCCTAACTGCATCATCTAGCCCTAAGTCAGGCTAAACATATGTCATCTCCTCCTTAGCAGCCTGTGTGGATGGCGCCTATCCTCCAATGGATCCTAGGGTTCCCATCTCGCCATGATCTCTCTATCTCCCTGAGGCCCTACTCATGCTAAGACCAACACCTACTCCTGCTCTCGGCTAGAAAGGAGTCCTCTATGGTGCTCTACGAGGTTCCCTATATGGATCGATCAGTGGGTCTACCGTTGGTGCCTGCTCTAGGACATCTTCATAAATCCTAGGCACCCTCTCTGCCGGATCTATAAAACTAGGGAAAGCATACCTAGACAAATGGTCTCAGTACTCCAAAGTAACTCCTGCATCCGCTAATCCTGCCCAGTAATCCCACGCTGGTTGAGTAAGCCCAATGATCTCTTGGGTGCACAATGCCAAAGATAACCTGCATAGTGAAAATTTCAAATTCTCAGTTTACGTTCTACAAAAATCTGAGGTATCTATGCAGAAATAAGAAAAAAAGTAAACAAATATGCAAGGTGAAATCTTACTTGGGAGACCAGCCTCTGCACTCCTCATCCAGAAAATGGGCATAGGCAGTGTACTCTATAGAAATACTTTGGATATGACCATACTTCCTCAACACCCGAGACAACACAAATATCTCTATCACCAGTGATGTCTTGCCCAACAAGGGGCGAGAAACAAAGAACTCCCTGTGGACTATCCTCCACTCAGCCCAGACCTCTACTTGCAAGTAAGGTCTCCATGTAACTAGGCTCAAGTCATCAAGCTGGCATCTCCAATAATCTATCTTTCCCAGAAAGGTCTATGTAATGAAACCTTAATATTTGTACACAGGGTTGTCTGCCCTATCGGGTATCTGCTATGATCGGTATGCAAACTGGGAGGTGCTCCAAAGCCCATATCTACAAGACCAAAACTCCTACAACCATCCCTCGCATACCCCTATATGTAATATCATGCATCTGATGATACATTTGTTCTAGGAGGCACTAACCCCACCCAAGCTAGGTGATCAAGCTCTCTAGCATCCAAGCGCAAACACATATAAACCCCTGATGTGATGGATTGGCCATAAGAAAACCACCAATGAATCTAGTAAGTACACACTCCAAAGTAAGCTGCTTTCCATAACTCTCTACTAATGTATCCCAAGAAATAGCTCGATCTATGATCAATGGCTCTTGAAAGACTTGAGATAATGCCCATACACCAACTAAAGGTATGAAATCAGACTCCACACGCACCCCAACAAAAGGAATATATAGAATCCTATAGATGTCCTTAGGTGTGATGGTCATCTCTCCCATCGGTAAGTGAAATGTGTTGTACTCGCTATGGAATCTCTCCACTAGTGCAATCAACATCCCATGGTTCACCTGAATATCAGGAATCTGTAACAACAATGAAAGACCACAGGGTCAGACATGTGCCCTCTGATCATCAAACAAGCTGTGAACTAACTCCATGGTAGCTGGATACATGGATCTGAACTGAATATCAAGCAACTGCACCTACATAAAAATAAGCAATAGAAACAACATCAGTATTGACATCAAATCAAAGTACAAACACTACAATGTAATCAGAAAATCTCACAAACAGATTATTAAGCACAACGAATATGTGATTGGATGGTAAAATTAGGAGGAAAATGTCTCTGTTCCCATATGAAAAAAGGTAGAACTGATTGAATTGGCCCCTAAAGCTCATACGACATAGGATTTTAGGTCATATGATGAAAGAGTCTCATACAAAGGATTATATAGTATTAGATGACAAAATGGGCAAGCTTGAATATAGTCATGCAACAGAAGGGTAAGTCCTGTGTGACAAATCTAAGGCCCCCAGATGATAGAAGATTTTTTGGTAGATTGTCGTATGAGTCCTTTCGCAAAACCGTAAGACAAACCGTGGGCATTTGCTAAAAAAGTGCAAAAACAATGAAAAATTCAACTAAAATAGGCAAAATTCACATGCAAAGATGAAGTTTATCAACTACTTACAGGTGGTGGGTAATCTTTGGGTTGTCCATGCCTTCACATGCGCTCAAAACAATGAGTAGAGGTCAAGACCACCATTTTCGCTTAGAGAAGCTTCTCGAAAACTCTAAAGATGGATGATAAAAATGATTTGAAATGACCCCTCCGGGCCTTATATAGAAAATTTAAACTAATTTTCAAAATGCTCCTATGGATGTGAAAATTGCACCCCTAGCTAATTGGACCACTCTGAATCCATTTTTGGGACTGAAATCAAAATTTGACAATGTTTTGATCCTCAAAAATGCAAATTAACCTATTTTTCACAAATGCAGCTGATTGTTGACGCTTTCCTCATAGGATTCTAATTTGAGATTCCTTTAGATCAAATTTCATGCACATTTCCCTCTCCAACTCAAAAAAGTCAACTTAAGTCAATCTTGGTCAAACTTGGTCAACTAGACCTAAAATAGGCTCACATCTCACATTTCTCAATGCTTTTTGATCTATCAGGCTTGTGCCTCCCCTCTTTTCAATTTTGTTCCTGAGGGGGCAGTACCATTACATCAACAATTTGATTCACATCAACAATTACAATCTCTAGGGGCATCACGCCCTAACTTAAACCAAAATCTAACCAAGTGATTCTCATCACTGCGCATCAAATCTCAAAGCTCTAGGGGCATATCAAATTCATCGCACCATATCAATCTGAGAAATCACCTCAATCTGGTAATTGGCTTCATCAAGATCAATATCAAGTCAATTATCCCAATCAATCGAATGGAAATCAGTCTCATCGCACCACATTAGGCTGGTTCATCATTCATACTTAATCTTAAATCAAGAAATCTGCTGGGAGGATGAACATTTAGTTTCATCACTTCACATCAAACTGAATGTTCAGACTCTTCTATCAGTCTTCGCTCAATCAAGCCTGGAGCTAATATATTTAGATCTCTCTATCAGTCTTCTCTCAATCAAGTCCAGAGCTAATATCTTCAAATCTTCAAATGATCTTCGTTCGATCAAGTTTGGAATCATTTTCTGATTTGTGGGATAGTTTCATTGCTTCACATCAAGCTATTTCCAGATTCAATCAAGCTTCAAATGTTCTTTGACCCAATGTGTTCCCAAATCGATCACACATTAGTCAAAGAGGGGCAAATGAAATCACCCAAAAAGAGTCTAGCAAGCTCATAGCCCCCTTTTCTCAAATAAATGGTCTTAATAAATTTTAAATCTAAAACATTATTGCTATACTCTAAATTATTGAGCATTTAATCAAACTTGCTTACATAATTTTAATCTTAAAATTAAATAATCAAACATCAAAGCATAAACTCAAAAAGCATAAAACGTTGGGATAAAATAAAAAAGTCCTAAGTTTAAAAAGTGAACCCATTCACACATGGGTATGCACTCAAAAATCAAATAAAACAAATAAAATGGAGAAATTACCAATTTTGTCTTATTCTCCTCATAAGTTGACCAATCAAAATCAATTTATCACCTCACATGGATTGAGAGGAATTGCATCTTCACCATTGATCAATTTCTTTTTCCTCTTAATCTCAACCACTCATTCCTTGGAATCTCTTATAAAAGGGGATAGCTCCCTTGCTCATTCATAACAAGAATATTTGGAGTAGAGTTATAATTCTATTTTCATCCTAGAACTCATAGTGCATTCATAGTGTATTTTCTCTCATGGTAGTTTCTTACACTTTTGCATTGTTTAGCCTTATTTCTTAGCTTAATGACATTCTAGTTTTAATATCATAGCTTAATCTAGATGCATTGCTCTTCTCATTTCTAGTTCAAATCTTTCATCTTAGTTTCATTTATCATAGTTACTATGCATTTCATTTAATAGTCTATGCATTCTCATTCTCAAGTTTCTCAATAGCAAAGTATGCAACTTTATGCATCTTGCTTTGTCTTGCATTGAATCTTCCATTTTGGAGTAGTCAAGTCACTGATTTCTCTGTCCAATCTGATGGACAACTATGAGAATCACACTCGCTTCAACTTAAAAGAAATAAGCCAATTTCTAGGGGTTTTTATCATTCTTGAATCTTATGTTTTCACTAACCCTTTTGATGTAATGGTTTATTGAAGTGTTTGGTTGCAGATTCTAATCTCACATTTTACCACACACAGTAATGATATACAATGTTCATTCCAGTTCTCAATTTGCATCAACATGATTGACATTCTGATAAAATGTAGGTTGATGCAACCTCCTAGTCAGCTTAGTGACCGATAGACAAGGGACAGACCCCTAGTCTATTCCTCAAGTACTCAAATGTATCCTTTGGTAAGGGTTTGGTGAACATATCAGCTAGTTTTTCTTTTGATTGTACATATTCCAGTGTCACTTTCTTTTCTTGTACTTTTCCCCTCAAGTAGTGATACATAATAGATATATGCTTTTTTAATGCATCACAGGGTTCTTAGAAATGTTAATTGCACTGGTTTTATCACAATAAATTATCACTGGGTCAGTGATCTCTTCATTCATACCTTTCAAAAGTTGTTTTATCCATGCAATGTTCGAACAAGTTGCAACAGCAACAACATATTTTGATTCTGCAGTTGACTAAAATATGCATCCTTTCTTCTTACTAATCCAATTAACTAATCTTTCTCCCACAAAGAATGATCCACCAGTCATTCTCTTTCTATCATCAATGTTCCTAGCCCAATCAACATCTATGTAAACTTTCAGTTCAAACTTGCCTTCTTTCTTGTACCACAATCCATAATCTTCAGTGTTATTCAAGTATCTAAAAATTCTCTTTATAGCAATCATATGTGATTCCTTAGGATTAGCAAATAATATTTATACAATTCCAACTATGTGTGCAATATCTAGTCTTGTGTGTACAACATACATCAATTTTCCAATCATTGATCTATACAATGTCTGATTTACCTCAGTTGTCAGATCATCTTTTCTCAATTTTCATCCTATGACCATAGGTGTACCGACTGGTTTTGAATCTTCCATTTTTAATGTCTTTAGCAATTCCTTGATGTACTTTGATTCAGTAACGTATATGCCTTCATCCTGTTGTAAAATTTGCAAGCTACGAAAAAATTTGATCTCTCCAAACATTGACATTTCAAATTATTTTCTCATTTCATCAGCCAATGATTTGCATAATTTATCATTTCCTCCAAATATAATATCATCAACAAAAATTTCAGCAATTAGAATCTTATCATCAGCTCCTCCTTTCAAGTACAAGTTAATGATATCACTTTTTCTAACAAATCCAATACTAATAAGATAGGAGTGTAGTCTTTCATACCATGCTCCCAGTACTTTTTTAAGTCCATATAAAGCTTTGTGCAACTTAAATACCATGTTTGTGATTATCCTTAAAGAATCAGAAGTTTTCATTAGTATACAAGGAAATAGTTTTAAATCGTCGGTCATAGTGTACACCGACAGACAGTTTATAGTATAACCCAAGGAAGATAGTTCATCGTGAAACCGAGCACAACAGATTATAGAGTAAACCAAGCACATAATATCTATTGAGTAAACCAACCAGAATGATTATAGAGACATCACCGAGAGTAGTCTACAGAGTATACCGAGCACCAGTCTACCGAGAGACAATTTTATTCCCAATAAAAGTGGATCTTATCTACACATCAGCTAAAGCACTTCAGTCTTAAAAATAGCTTTATGCTTGGATGGAAAACTATTTCTTGAGGATCAAGAAAAGCATAAATGAGGGATTTAATTAGTTTAACTGATTATATACATGCAAACTAGGAGATCAAGGTCAAGTTGTAAACCTTTGATCATTAGAGTTATCAAGAAAAGCGTGAAAACTAATTAGGTCAATACATTGTATAAATAGATGTAGTAATCAATCAAGAACATGATGATTATAGCCACATAAGGACATCTATTGATCAGACAGAGAGTTTCATGGAGAAGGATAGATAAAGAAGAATTTAGTTATGAAGAACTCGATTCAAGGTTACCGAGCATAACAGAGGTATTATCCATCACAATAGGTGATACATATATTTTGTGAACTTAAAGGATCTGTAATCAACAATTCAAGATTGCAAGCTATCAGGTCATTTATATTTTTTTCTACTCTCTAATAATTGTAGAAAATAGAATAAATCCTTCAAGAAGGTGGACTTAACAGTCTTATTGTAAATCTCTTGGACTAAGTGCACACATACATTGTGTTGTTAAAATCTCTTAGCCGAGCAGACTTAACAAGTCTAACATGTTACTCCTAAAAGGGTAAGATCATTAGAAGTGATCACAATTTGTAACCTTAATCGAAACCTTACATTCCTCAAATAGTGAAGCTTTGTGGGTTTCATCCCCACCACAGTTTTTACCTTCTAACAGGGGTTTTTTGTATTATCAATTCTTGTGTCATGTGTAAATGAATTTCATGAATGTTTCGATGTTTGTTTACATGCACTTACCTTTATGTTATGATATTACATACATGAACTAGTAAAGAAACTATGGCCGGTTATGCAAGCAATGATTACTAAGGTTAATTGGTAAAAGTTTTTAAGGGTACTGATTCACCCCTCCCCTCTCAGTACTCACCGTTCCATTATTCCAACAATTGGTATCAGAGCTAGACCTCTTATTTGGAAAAGTTTAAATCACTTGAGGGAAAAGATCATACAATGGAAAGATGTAAGGTTGATAAAAATATTGAGAATCAGAAGTTGCATATACAAATTTTCTTTGACCAATACAAAGAATAAAGAATCAAGATGAAAGAGTTATTGGATGAAAGAAAAGTCATGGCATCTCGCTACAATGAAACTGACTATCATGAAGAAGAGATACCTGATTTATTTGATCCATTTGGATCTGGATCTGGATATAGTAATACATCTGACACATCTGAAGGAAGCATTAAAAATCTAAATGAAATCAATCAACATCTAACTGAACAAGTTAAAGTATTGCAGATCGGTCAAGAGACACAGATGGTAAGAATGATTTATGTTATAAATAATTCTAGACAAGCTGAACAAGAAAGAACTTTAGCTATTGATGATAGGAGAAACATTACTGAAGAATTACAAGAGAAAGAATCAGAGATACATAAACTTACTAAACATCACATTGAGATCACCAATCAAATAGTTCTTATGAGTCATGAGACCAACCGAATGAACATGGAACTTGCTAGAAAATTGTAAGTTATTAGTAAAATAAGAGTAGAAAATGATAAACTGAAGCATGAAGCAAGGTTTCAAAAACAACATAATGATATGATCAAGAAAGTTGAAGACAGTACAAAAAGAATGGATGATTTTCTGAACGGACAAAGGAGACTCAACAACAATACCAGTTTAGGGTATACCGAGCACGGAGAATCATCAAACCAAGCTCATCAAAGGAATTCCTACACAAATCCAAGACCAAAGAAGCACTCATGCAATCACTATGGGAAACCAAGCCACACATCAAATGTCTACAAGAGAAAAGCTAAAGGTATTCCTAAATCTACTTCTACATTCATAGGTAATTGTTATAACTGTAACAAGCATGGACACAAAGCACATGAATGCAGATCTAAGGTGAAAAAACCAAAGAATGAATCCTATATGGAAAAATATTGTACTACTTGCAAAATGCATGGGCACACATCTCATGAATGCAGGAAAAAGAAAAACCAAGTATGGAAACCTAAAGAGCCAGAAACTACTTATAAACTGAGAAGAGTCGATAACGCATATGTTTGGGATTACAACACTTGGGTAAATTGCACAACATGTGGTAGATATATATGAACATATAGCTGCTAATTGTATGAGGAAATTGACAAGAAGATATAGAAGCTGAACTAACCCCAGAATGGCATGCCTACACTATCATAAGGTTGTTCACTTAAGAAAATACTGCAGAGATCGAGTGACAGAGTTAAGCACTTTTGCTAATGGCAATACTATTGAAGACATTAGGAGAATGAAGAGAAATATCTGAAGTATTCTAACAATTGGTATCAGAGCCAAGTGCCTTGAAGAGAAATCCTAACAGCTTAAGGTAGATCAGATGGCATACTTCAGAAAAGAGAGCCCTAAGTTTGATGGAGAGAACTATCTGGATT
>MU223225.1:9307608-9327044 GCA_018584345.1 Thuja plicata
AGGTTGTATTGATGACAGGAAGAGCACTTCAGGAGGAGCAGTATTTCTTGGAGAAAGGTTGGTATCTTGGACAAGCAAGAAGCAAAACTATATTTCTCAGTCAACGACAGAGGCAGAATATGTTGCATCAGCACTGAATTATACAACAATTGTTTGGATCAAGAAGATGGTTAAAGACTTTGGTATTCAAGTTGACTATCCTATTGTTATTCATTGTGATAACACCAGTACTATCAACATGTCTAAGAACCCTATGATGCATGCAAAGACAAAACACATAGAGATCAAGTATCATTTTCTGAGAGAAAAAGTTGCAGACAAGGAAGTGACATTGGAATATGTAAGCACAGAATATTAGTTAGCAGACATTTTCACAAAGCCTTTATCAAAGGATACTTTTGAGTATCTAAGGGAGAAGTTGGGAGTCATTCCCTTTCCTAAATTTGATTAGAAAAAGTAGCAAGTACATCAGTCCTGTGTGACTGATGAATGGTTGACTACTCTACTTCTGGAGTATTACCTATGCATAATGGTTGATGGCACCCTTTTCCATTGATGTCAATGGGGGAGTATGTACTAAAAACAAAGAACACAAACAAAGAGAAAAACAAGGAACACATACAAGGAGCTTATACTCTGGGCGAGTATACACAGTCTATGTAACTACAGCAGTGTAGATGAATCTTTGATGAGGATATTGAGAAGGTTGTAAAAGAAAGAAGACACCATAAACAGAAGTTGTTTTTATCATATGTTGCCATCAATGCCAAAGGGGGAGATTGTTGGAGATTTGATTCTGAACAGTTGATTGATTGTATGTTTGTCATTGATGACAACATATAATACACAACAGTAATTTTGTATGTACTTATCCATATGATGACATGAAGACTTGTGTGGATAGATACATGTTTTTGACATGTTTATTATGCCATTTTCATACACGCAGACCTAGATATGAAGTTTCAGTAAAGATATGTAATTCTGTTATTGACGGTTACAGTTCTGGAGGAATAAGGGTTTAAGGCTGACGTATGTAACATGTTTATTGAGTTGTGCCTATCTTCAGGATACACGTGTGTATATTCATGATGAGTTATGATTTTTTCATATTAATCTAAAGGTGCCAAACATATTTCAAGAAGATTGGAAAGTTATGGTTAAATTGGTGAAGCCGACTTAGTGAAGTGACGCGTCTATTTAGTTTATACTTGCGCATTTGTAATTATTCTTGCGCGATTAGTAGAGCCAATAAGGATGTTAAGAAGAGTTTTCCTACAGGTCCCATGATCTCATACTTGGTGTATGTACTTATAGAAGTTCATTTGTGATAAGAAGAGTTGCGAAAGCCAGAGATAAGAAAAGCATAGCATAGTGTTAAAGTAGCAGAGCTATATTTATCATATGTTGATAATATAGATATTGAAGTTGAAGCTTTCAGAATACAGATAAGATTTTTATAGAGCTTTACAAGAGGTTAAAGCATCGGCACACAAAAGGAACTGATCAGAAAAGCAGTATCATAAACAGTAGTTCACCTTTTTGATACAGTGTGTATCAAATAACCAGAAGGTTGTAGCCTTCACCACTTGGACAGTGAGTCCTTGGATAGTGAGTCCACCACCCCTAACAGGGTTATTGTAAAATACTCCTAACAGGGTCAGAACCTTAACCAGGTCACTATACTACTGCATTGTAATGAACAACTCCTAACAGGGTTGGAAGATCTTTTAACATGGATCACTATAAACAGTATAGTTCTTTGTGGGTACTAATTCCCATCGGGGTTTTTACCATTTGGTTTCCCTGTAACCACATTGATGTGTTGTGTAATGTGTTATCTAAATGAGCATTTACTTTGTATCAATCTGGATTAATAATTATAAGCTAAAGATTTAAAGTTGTTGATAACTGATTCACCCCCCCCCTCTTAGTTATCTCTAAAGTGTTCTAACAAAATGTGGCTAGATGAACCCAACCCGATCAAAAAAGACGTGATTCATGCAGTGACCGGTTATCCCATCACTAAGAAGGTAAAATCCCTAAAGCATCCTTCACACCCTGATATTGAAAAATTAATTGGAGCCAAATGGGACGGTAGAGGGTTAAAACTCAATAAAATCACCAACCCTGAGATGAAATTCGGTGCATGTGTACTTAGGTACAATATATTCCAAGATAGAAAAATGAACAACATAGCATGTGGAGTAGTTGACACTGCATATAAAATTATGAAGAAGGGACTACAACTAGACATATCTGAGCTTCTACTAAATAAACTAGAAGAGAATATGAGAACAAATAGAACAACCAGATCTAATACATGTAAGTTTGGTTCCCTCCTTATGTTAACATTCTTCTATTTTTAGGACTTCTTTTCTTCAATCAGTAATGTCACTTGGGACACAAACTGACCAATCACTACATAGATTAGTGATTTCATTAAGTCACTAGGAGATAACTTTAAACCTATAATGGATGAATACTTCACAACCTTCAAGGATAGGATGCAGAAGAGGATGAGAATCCCTACTCAAATAGTAGAAAAATACAAGGATGAGATATGCTTTGTAGTTGACACCAACTCAACACTCATCAAACCTACACAACCAAGAACAACATGGTTACCACAACTAGAATATGAAATTGATATTGATCAAGCTAAAAAAACTATTGAAACCCTGCTAAATGAGGCAGTGGATAAAATCTTGAAAATATTTGGAACATCTAAGGAAGCCAAGTCTAGAATAAAGACTGGTTTAATAGAAAATAAGATAGACATGAAGATGACAAAAATAATGAACACTCTTCAAAAGAAATTGTCAGTAAATGAGGAAGACATAGAACAATTAGTAGATATAACTAAGGATCAGTCACTCGTTGGTGAAGCTAAAGAGATAAGTGATTCGGAGTCTACCAAATTAGATGCACCACCTACCAAGAAATCAAAGGTTACTATTGTAATAGCTTCATCCAGAACTAGAAGAAAAACAACAAAAGAAGTAGACTCGCCAAACTTGAAGAAAGGAACTGTGAGAACTTATCTAAAAAGAAAGAATACATCTTCTACCAGGTAGTCAACACCAAAAAAAAGAAGGAGATACATAAGAGGAAAAGAAGAGAAGGATGACACTGAAAAGGCTGAAAGAGAACAAAGACTCCAAGCAGAAAAGGCCAAAGTTCCAAAGATAATTGATGAAATTGCAGAGGCAATCATCAATACCGGTAGTATCTCACATCACAAGATCAGACAATGACTAACAATGTCTACTGAGGATCAGAATAAGATAGAAGAGGCCATAATCAAAATGATAGTTGCATACAAATATGTACCTATACAATTTACCTCTCTTGTTCTACAAGAGCTAAATGATAAAACATCAGCTAGGTGGACATATGATTTACACATGGAGAAATAGATGAGGGAAAAATCCCTAGTTACATTCATGCCCAAGTCCATAGTTGCATAAATTGACTCAACCATGCAGGAACACTCCAAGAAGTTTTTTGCAAAGACAAGAGCATACAAAATATTGCAAGACATGTTAGAAGAGCTTGATATAGAAAGAAATAAGATTTGGACACAAATCTTTAATTCACCCAAGCAAGTACTGTCTCTAACTAAGAAAACTCACAATGAGGAGGAGGCCACACCAAGCCCTGAGCACATTTTCATCAATGAAAATGAGGATATCACTCCCATTGACTTAACCACTAAAGCAAGAAAATTCATGAATGATATTCCTAAAATATTGCAATCATTAGGGGAAACACCAGACATAAAAATACAAGATGTCACTGAAGGTGATCCTGCTGATGAAGCTAAAGAAGATGAAGAATTGACTACTACCATCAAGCCTACAAATGAAAAGGACACTACAGATGTTGCACATGCAATTATACTAGGTAAGCTGCCCTACTTAATTGAAGCAATCAATGTGATTACTGAATCACAATAGACACCACCGGAGCCTAATGCAAACATACCAGAGGACAAAGGTGATGGACATGGGGAGAAAAAAGATACAAATGAGGAGAAAAAAGATACAAAAAGGAGAATAAAGATAAAAGTGGAGAGGACAAACCAAGTGATTCCACTACCAAGAACACTGAAGAGGCAAACAAGGTTGCAGATAAAGACAAGGTTGAGGTAGAGACGTCTACAACCGACCAATAGGTTCATACCGATCATCATACTAAAGGCACCATAGCTCCTAGGAAATCACCAAAATCAACAAAGACAGTGAAGGCTCTTTCTATAATCCTTCATTCCCCTAATTCTAGCACCATTCACAAGAAGAAAAAGAGAAATAAGAACAAAGCACCATTAACACTTGATGAGATCATTGACATACCCAACTATGATCCAAAAACACTGGATCCTGAGTCACTAACAAAGTATGGAGAACTATGAAAAAGGAAGGAAATATAGGACAAGATCAAGAAAGAGCACACAAATTCACAAGTCCTGGATACTACAAAGGAAATTCTATTGTAAATAGTTCCTAACACAAACTAATCAAAATGCACCAATCCTTGATCAACTCGTAGTTCTGATCGAGGCCATAACATGACAGAATGTAGAAGCTGACAAAGTCATTGAAGAACATGCAAAAGAGAAGTGTCACTACAAGCTAACCAAGAAAATTAGCTAGGAAGTGGCAGAGAATAAGGTAAAAATTTCTGAGCTAGTAACTACACTAGAACCAATCATATCAGAAGTAGTTAACTTAGCTCAAAATTTGTACACACTAGAGAAATTCACTACTGAGCATAGTGAAAAGGTTGCTAAAACAAATGAGGATCTAAAATCTAGTGCACAAAGTCTATCAACCGAGCCTAATGCATTCAAACTGCATTATGAGAAAATTCTAGAATTAAAACGGTTGAGACTTGAAATTCAAAAGGAAGAAATAAAAATCAAAGATGATGTAACCGAGATCCAAACTATGTTAATACTGAATCTCACATTGCTACTATAACACATGACTTTGGCAAAGACTCTAATTTCCACCCCAAAGATGTCAATCATAGAGAGTATCTATGACATGCACACCAGAATAAATTTAGAGCACATGACCCTCGAACACCTCAAGGAGAAATGGGACAAGCTGATGGAAGCTATACAGAAATCCCATTCACACATATTTGACAAGGTGTAAGTAATACATCTTTGCAATTAATTTAAAAAAAGGGAGAAAATGTACATGTACCAAAGGGGGAAAATGTACCAAAAGGAGAAAATGTACCAAGGAAAATATGTAAATACATTGTACCAAGGAATGCACATAGGGGGAGTCATTGAAAAGGTAATTACACTTGTTGTATATACTGTACATATCAATTTTTGATACTAATGCCAAAGAGGGAGATTGATAATCCTTAAAGGATCATAAGTTGTCATTAGTATACAAGGAAACAGTTTTGGACCATCGGTCATAGTGTAACCTGAGGAAAATAGTTTACAATGTAAACCCAGCACAACAGATCATAGAGTAAACCGAGCACAGAATGTCTGCATAGTAAATTGAGTAGAATGATTAAAGAGACATCACCAAGCACATTCTACAAAGTATACCGAGCACCAGTCTACTGAGAGATAGTTTTATTCTCGAGAAAAGTGGATCTTATCTACACGTTAACTAAAGCACTTCAGTCTTAAAACTAGCTTTATGCTTAGCTGGAAAACTATTTCTTGAGGATCAAGAAAAGCATAAATGATGGATTTAATTAGTTTGACTGATTATATACATGAAAACTTGGAGATCAAGGTCAAGTTGTAAACCTTTGATCATTAGAGTTATCAAGAAAAGCGTGAAAACTAATTAGGTCAATACATTGTATAAATAGATGTAGTAATCAATCAAGAACATGATGATTGTAGCCACATAAGGACATATATTGATCAGATAGAGAGTTTCATGTAGAAGGACAAATAAAGAAGAATTCAGTTATGAAGAACTAGATTTAAGGCTACCAAGCAGAACAGAGGTATTATCCATCACAATAGGTGATACATATATTTTGTGAACTTAAAGGATATGTAACCAACAATTCAAGATTGCAAGCTATTATGTCATTTATATTTTTTTCTACTCTCTAATAATTGTAGAAAGTAGAATAAATCCTTCAAGAAGATGGACTTAACAGTCTTATTGTGAATCTCTTAACCAAGTGCACACATACATTGTGTTGTTAAAATATCTTAACCGAGTAGACTTAACAAGTCTAACATCTTACTCCTAACAAGGTAAGATCATCAGAAGTGATCACAACTTGTAGCATTAACCGACACCTTCCATTCTACAGATAGTGAAGCTTTGTGGGTTTCATCCCCACCACAGTTTTTACCTTCTAACAGGGGTTTTCTGCGTTATCAATTCTTGTGTCATGTGTAAATGAATTTCATGAATGTTTCTATGTTTTTTTATATGCACTTACATTTATTTTATGATATTACATGCATGAATTAGTAAAGAAACTATGGTAATTTATGCAAGCAATGATTACTAAGGTTAATTGCTAAAAAAATTTAAGGGTATTGATTCACCCCTCCCCTCTCAGTACTCACCCTTCCATTATTCCAACATTTTGTCTTATTAGGATCAACAAAACCTTCAGGTTGTTTAATGTATACCTGTTCTTCCATTATCCCATTCTCCTGAGGTGTCCTCAATGCAAAAACCTGTCTCCTAATTCCATGCCCACTACAAAATTTAGTGAAATCATCATAAATAAATTCTCCTCCTTTGTCTGATCATCAAAAAGTGGTAAAGAACTGACAGTCATCATTCTAGAATAGTCATCAACAAATAAAATAAAGTATCTGTCATCATAATAACTTTGTGTTCTCATAGGTCTACATAATTTGGTATGAACTAGTTCCAGAATAGCATTAGTTGAAAACTTTTTGCTCTTAAAACTATATTTTGACATTTTTCCCATTTGACAATTCTTGCACATGACATGGTCAGGTTTAGATATGCTCAGTAAGCCTCTTACTTTCCTTTTCTTACTGATCTTAACCATGTTGTCAAAATTCACATAACATAACCTCTTATGCTACAACCACACATCTTCATGTCTAGCCATCAAAAAAGGAATTTCAGCAGTGTCAAGATAGAATACATTACCTTTTGATTGTTCTCTAATGCCGATAAAATTTCCTGGTTCATATTCTTCTTTGTTCAAATGGTACAAAGCTAAAGTGAAAAAAGAAAGTAGTAAAGAATTGACAATCATCATTCTAGAATAGTAATCAACAAATAAAATAAAGTATCTATAATCATAATAACTCTGTGTTCTCATAGGTCAACATAAGTCAGTATGAACCAGTTCCAAAATAGCATTAGATGAAAAAATTTTGCTCTTAAAATTAGATTTTGACATTTTTCCCATTTGACAATTCTTGCACATGACATGGTCAAGTTTAGATATGCTTGGTAAGCCTCTTACTTTCATTTTCTTATTGATCTTAACCATGTTGTCAAAATTCACATGACATAACCTCTTAGGCCACAACCAGACATCTTCATGTCTAGCCATCAAACAAAAAATTTCAGCAATGTCAAGATAGAATAGACTACCTTTTGATTGTTCTCTAGTGTCGATCAACTTTTTTGTTTCATCATAGATTTTAGCTTTTTTGTTCTCAAATGCAACTTGGTGACCTATGTTATTTAACTGTGAAACACTTAATATATTATAATTAAATCCTTTCACTCAATATGCATTCTCACATTTGATCATATTATTCAGCAATATATTCCCTTTTCCTTTCACTGGACAAGGTGTATCATTTCCCATTCTAACATATCCACCATTACAATGCTCAAGAAATTCAAATTTCTCTTTATCTCCAGTCATATGATGAGTAGAGCCACTATCAATAACCAAAATATCATTCTTGCTAACTTTAGAAATAAGTGTTGTTTCAATATACCTTTCATCTTCTTCTAAATCTTCTTTCATAGCTACAAACATTGTCTTAATATCTTCATCATGGTCGGTGTCGGTGTCTTCATATTTATTTTCAACAAGGCAACATGCCTTCTTGCCTTTTTCTTTGTAATCTTGATTACTCCTTCTGTCATATTGTCGGTTGCTTCTATATTCTCAATCATCCTTTCTGTCATTATATCTTTCATTATTTCTTTCATCATTTTTCCTGTTAGGGCATCTGGCAGCAAGGTGACCAATTTATTTACAATTAAAGCATACCAAAGGTAGTTTACGTTTATATCTTCCTTTATCTTTGTGAAATATTCTAGCCATTAATGATTCAAGATCATCAAGTTCTCTTTCATCACTATCAGTGTCACTATCATTTCTTATCATGTGTTTGTTACCAGATATACTAATTTTCAGAGATGACATAAATCTAGACTCAACAGTAGGAACAATATTGTTGTCAAAAAATTTCATCTTAAATGAAATCAGTCTACCGACTAGACTATCAATTGTAATATTATTTCCAGGTGTTTCTCTCATTTCATGTATTTCAGAGGCTCTAATAGCATAAATAGACAATAAATTTCTAGGAATTTTACTTACAATAGTGTCTTCATCAATAATTCCACCTGCTCCATGAATAGCATTTACAACCTCCTTTATTCGGTTACTGTACTGTGATATGTTTTCTCCTTCCTTCATTCTCATGTCATCAAACTTTCCTCTAAGACTTTTAGCTTTATCTCTTTGCACATTTTCATATCCTCCATGAACTAGTGTAAGCGTGTCCCACATCTGCTTGGCTGATTTAAATGTCTTGACATCCTTAAATTCAACATCAGATAGTGAAGAAGCAAGTTCTATCATCATATCATTATGTTCATGTCTTTCTCTCAGCTGATCAACAATCAAAGGTCTAATGGGTAAGGTGAAATTAGTATCTAGGTATTACATCACATCATTTCCAATCCTTGATAGATATAGTCTCATTCTTCTCTTCCATGTGGAGAACTTGTCCTTGTTCAGCTTAGGCACATCTTTCTTATACATCTTGTGATCTTTAGCTTAAATTCTTTAAAACTTTCCTTCTAAGCACTCTTAGCTCTAATACCAATTGTTAGATAACTAAGAGGGGTGGTGAATCAGTCAGTTCTAGTTATCCTACAGTCCCAAATACTCCCAGATGTATATAAAAACAATTCCAAACATATAAATCAACTCGGTTAAATATAAACTGTGATCTCTAACTCAATCTACCGAGTAGTAGTAAAACAAATATTGTGATTACCGATCAATAATAATAAGCTACAATGGGGATATCATTGGAGAAATTCTAAAGCACAACAACGAGGGACTTAAAGTCTCTGTGATTAACCTTAAGGCCCTGCAAGTGTATATGGAGAGCAACATGCTAGAGAACACCACTATTACTGTGGAGGATGATGATGGGTCCTCGAGGCCAGGTACTAAAACAAGAAGCAACCTCAAAAGGAAACTACATGAAAAACCAAAGGAGCTGAAAATCTTGAAAGACTCCATCCAGGAAATGGAGGAAATGCAGAAAGAGGCAGAAAATGGTATGGAAAAGAACAAGTAGTTCTTTCTGGTCAGTTTTTGGAAGATTGTTGGATGCTACACTGGAGCCTATTTTTTTTCTTTTTGTTGTTTCATGTTTTGTTCTATTCGTTAGTTTTGGGGTCATGCTTTTGGAAACACTGAGAGGGGGGGTGAATCAGTGTTTAACTATTTATTCCATTTCATAAATTTGAACATAAATCAAATAGACAACATATGAAGCATAAAACAATAACACATAACACTAGATATGTTTACGAGGAAACCTTGATCAGAGGAAAACCCCGGTGGGAATTAGTACCCACAAATGATTGTACTAGTATACTGAACTTGTTAAGGTTCCTTTGCCTTGTTAGAAGTAGTCTTTACAATGCAAGTACAATGACCCTATTAGGAGTCTTTAAAAAAACCCTGTTAGGGGTGAGGACCCAGTGTCCAAGAGCTCACTGCTTAATAAAAGAAGGCTACAACCTCTTGAAGATAGATATGCACTATATCTGAAAATTGAACTGCTGAAGTGACATGGTTGTCTGATCAGTTCCTTTTATACGCTGATGTTTGATCTCTTTAAAGGACTTTATCTCATACTAACTAGTTCATGATGCTTATCTTTTTCTTTGCTCTGTATATTCTCGACTCTTACACATGTATCTAAAATACATATTAAGTATATATATACATACTCAATAGATGCAACCAAAAACAAGACCTTATTCAGCCCATTAACAATATACACAATGCTTCCAAACTAATTGGCTTAAGCATGTTTACAAGAGTGATAAGGAAATAACTACAAACATATTACATTAGGTGCTTGGCCTTTACACAATAAAATAATATACGCTGATCCAAAATCTAAAGTTGGCTTCATGCTCTATTTTCTGAACTGTTAGTGCACTTAATCTTTCTGTAACTTTTCCGTACTGTCATTCCATACCATGTGTGTGTAGGGTAAACATAAACACATATCATAGAGCTTAATTATGAACGAGAATAGCCTAATTCAATCGTACGCACATGCGTTGGTGCTCTGATCAACTGTATATCTTTGTTATGTTCTGTCTTCCATACTTAGCCAATTTTTTTGTCAAAAATTTATATAACTTTGTTTCCATAGTGAAAAAACAAAATAAGTCATATTCTCCCTAAGATTCAACTTTCCAACAATCTCCCCCTTTGTCATTAACAACAAAAAAGAAATGTGGCCAAGTTACTCAAACTTTGACTAACACCAAAAAATTGTATATCATAACTTTGGCTATATAACATACATTACTCCCCCTTTGACATTAATGACAAAGGTGTCCAAATTGTAAGTCTCTAGATACTTACTCCAAGTACACATCTTGATAAGGAATCTACAGATTCTTGATCTCTTGCTTCCAGAATGCCTTCAGTGCATCAACTATCTGAAGATGGGTGCATAAGGCATCTGTTAGCTTCTCCATCTTTGTCAGATACAAGCAGGGTCCTTGATCATATGTAGCAATGTTTGCATCTATCTATTTTATGTTCTCATTTAGAACATCTAGTGAGGGCGCAAGTGCATTTCTTAGTTGAGTCTGCCTGTTTCTTATTTTGCTGATCTCCAACTTAGCCTTTTCAATCTTGTCTAACTGCCCTTGATAGATATTGTTGCATACATTAATGTCTTGCAAGGATGTTTCAATTGATTTCCTTACACTTTCAACCAAGATATCAGCTTTCTCAATCTTCTTGATGTGCTCTGAGGTGAATTTTACTCTATCCATGCAGTTTGCTATTACTTTTCTACCTGTAGCTGCTAGTTCTTTCAAGATTGCTTGACCAATCTTCAATGAGTTCAGATCTAAAGAGAAATTCTTTATCAATTCATCTAATATTTTCTTCTTGTACTCATCTTCTACAATTTTAGTAGCAGAGTCTACTAAACTTGTGAAATGTGATTTGAAGCTTGTCAAGATGTTGTCAACATCATCAACTGACTGAATCTTAGCCACTTTCTTATATGTTGGCACTAAGTCATTTAGAATGTTCAATGTCTCTAGAAAGATAGGATTTCTCATGACTTGTTTCTCTTTGGCTTTCTTCATGGCTAGCACACTAATCTTAATCAAATCTTCATCTTCCCAAGCATATAGATTTGCTGAATCAGGGGTCAAACTTGACAACAATTATGGTTTGATGGATGGAGTATGTATTACATTCTGACTAGCATCCACATATTCACTCTTCACAGGGATCTCCATAAATGGTGTTTCATTAGTTTGATTGTCTTCCTCATTATTCAAGTCTGTTGAATCTTTAGAGGGAACTTCATCCTACTGTAAGGAAGTGTTATCAGTGCATACTTTCTCTATCTCTTTAGTGCTAACAAATGCTTTATCAACTTTGTCCATGTCATTGTCAGAAGCGGTCATTGACATTTTAACATCATCAATAACAATAGTTTCTTCTGAATCTTTGGCCGTATTAGAAGGTGTTAAAACAATAGGTGTTGAATCTTGTGGACCTGTTATAGGTGCACTTTGAATCACTGGTTCTTTATCCTATTTGGGCAAGACTGGAGTCACCTTTACTATAGGTGCTGTTGATAGATACATATGTGTATCCATAAATACTAACTCAAATTTTTTTTTAGTCTCTTCACCAACCAGTTCATATTCTTTATTCATGATATGAAGTATTCTTGTTTTGGTTTTGAGATGAGGTTTTACAAAATCCAACAGTATAGCTTTCTCATCATGAGAGAAAACAAGGAGAAGATTGTCTAATGTTTCTTCTCTTATCCTCATATCCTCTTCAATTGATTGCCTTTTCAATACATCAAGTATGTTCCATACTTTGTCAGGTATGACTATTTTGAGCTCTAATACTATCCTCTTAAACTTGATCATGTGAGAGATAATCATAGAATGAATTTTTAATTTGTCTATCTCTTGGTATTTGTCATAGAAATTCTTAATAGATTATAGTCTTCCTTCATTAGCAATTCTTTTCTTTAGGACTGTTAGACTAGGTTTGAATCCTACCTCGGGAGGGGCTTGAGTGTTCTTTACCTTGCTCCTTGTTGTCCTTGAGGATGGGTGACCTGTGGGAGCTTTCTTCCTCCTTCTGGTCAACTTACTTGGTATTGATGGTGGAGATGCTTCCAAATCAATAGTAGTTGAGGGTGCAGATGTTCCTTCATCAGATTTCTTCTTCTTCTTGGGGATATCATCAAATTTTTCCATTTTCACCTCTGCATCAGTTTTCTCAAGTTCTTTTGCAATCTTAGCTTCCCTAGCCTAATCTAGGTCTTCTTGAGTGACACCATGAACTCTTAGGATGTTAGATCTAATCCTTGATTCTTTTCTTTTGTTGTCAGAACTGTATAAGACAGAATCAACTTGATTTGTCTTTTCTCTGTAAGTGCCCCATCTAGGTTCATTAGGGTCCTTAGGCAGAGATAAGAGGAATTGTGCATATCCTTCCAAAACTTGTTCTTCAACTTCATATCCAAGTGGGTGAATCCATTTTGTTCTAGGATAAAATTCCTCCATGCAATTACAGTTAGTTTCTACCATGAAGCATATGGTGTCTTTGTATTTCTCAAATATCTTCTCTGATAATCTGAACCTCTTCTGCATTTTTATCCTGAATGTTTTTATCTCCATATCCATAGAGTCCTTAGCACTACTTTTTGATGTAGCCTTTAGTGAAATTTGTGACATGATAGGTTTACTCCTATCTAGGTAAAGATTAGCAACTTTACCAACAATGTGAAAGTATAGATAGATGATCAAAGAGCCAAATCTGAATATCTTGCTCTTGTCATGCTTGATAGCTCTAATGTTGTCAATCAGCTATGCGTGCAATATTTTACATATATTGTACTGAGTATTATCCTTTACCATCTTTATTGCTGCCAAGACAGTAGCTTCTGATACACTGTTCATTATGCTTGTGCGCCAGAACTTATATCCTAGTATCATAGTGACCAATTTTATGTCATTTTCCTTAATGGGATCAACAGTCATTCCGCGCCTATCACTTCTGGATAAGCATGCTTGTTCAACTTGCTTCTTAACATCCTTACCAGTGGGAAGAACTGGTCTAGTCTCAGGAAGTCTAGTCATATCATGAATTAAGTCTATAGTAATGTGGACAGGAACTTCACCAATCCAATATGGGTCATCATGTATCCTGCTCAGTAGGATTTTAACCCATTCAGCTCATAGAATTCATGTGTGTTAGAATACTCAAAGATAGGGTTATCAATTAGATGTGTGTATTCATCTTTGAAACAATAGTATGGTTTCATCATTGAATCCATAAGAGTAGCTATGTTATTATCTCCAACAGTTTCCTTCTTGCAATATATATATGTGCGAATGTCTTCTACATGTACAACTCCTAACGGAGTCTTAGAAAATGCTCCTTCAACATCATCTAATATGGACTTGAATGGATGCTTCTTGAACATGAATCTTTTCCTTTCAGCAATTTCAAATACAACAGGGGTTGCCATATTTACTTGTTACTTGATTAAATAGGGTTTCACGACAATTTTGAAAGACGTGACTGCTAGGGTTCCGTTTCAATCTTCAATCCATTCACAAGCCAACCAAATTGATAACTTCCAATGCCTTGATGATCAATGCTCTTGTGCTCTGCAAGTTGTATGATCTCAAATGCAAACAATGAAGATAATTGATTATTTCAACGATTTATATAAAGTTTTATGCATTTAATGCTTGTTACCGTATGCGTTTTCACTGAGAGTTTCAAACTTTGTTCTGAATGAAGTACATGCAATTTGTGCATGCATACTAACTTAGTTTGTGATCACATACATGAATCCATAGGCACATACTCAGAGGTGATTATACCAGCCACATAGGGGTTTAGAGCTAGAATAGCTCCCCCTAAGACCAAGAAGGTCAACTTAACTAGAAGTAGAGGGTGTGTCCACTATGGATGCATCTACTACTTTTTTTTCTTCATTATTCTTATTTACTTCAACCCAAATTTTATCTGAATCAGCTTTAGCTTGTACAAACTTAACTTCTCCTGATTGTTCAAATAGTGACTTTTTAGGGTTCTCTTGTCTTTGTGCTCTTGACCTGCAAAACCTTGAGATGTGTCTAGCTTTGCCACATGAGTGACAAATTGTAATACCCACCTCTTAGTTTGCTTTTAGTTTTTGGATGTCGAACTCTTTTAGGCATTTTTATGTATGTGTGGTTATTTCAGTCAATCTTGAGGATATTTATGTATTACATTCCAGTATGTTATTGATCCATTGTTATCATGTTGCATCTTTTGTGCATATGTGATTTATGGTTACTTTATGATGCTTATGTATATGTTAGGATTTCATTTCGATTATGGTTTTCTGACAATACTGACCTTAGATTTATATGCACATTGATAATTGTATGTTTTGCATTACTGTTTGATGTGCTTGGTATGGTATGGGACAGAGTCATAGTTACTTGCTTCGGCAAGATCCACATGATAACCTAGTCTCAACCATTGTTTGTCATATTATATATGGATGTATGTTAATTTTTGTGATGACAGGTTTGCAGGTACTGAGTTGCTTCTTCCTTGAATTGGCAGGAGTGAGTGTGCCCTATCGTATTAATCTCAATGGTAAGAGAGGGGAGATAGTTTTCAGGTCCAAATCCTATCCTAAATCTAATTTTCCTAGTTAGTGGACAAGTATCTATTTGGCTACCTTACTGAATTCGTATAGTTGATAGGAATTCGTATATCCCTTTCCTTGAGCATGTTTGATTTTGTTGTGTTCGATTTTAGGTGCTTGATTTGGTTATTTGTGTGTTATATCATGTTATTTATTTAATTAAATATTATTGCAATTAACTATTAAATATAGGGTATTTAATTAATTAAAAATTAAATTAAATACCTATGTTTAATTGAAAGGTTAATTAAAGTGTAATTATTGAATATTAATATTTAATTAAAAATTAGAGTAAATATGTTTTTATGCTTTATTAAATAATTAAATATTAAGTTGCATAGATTATTGTGGTTTGAATATTTAATTTAATATTCTAATTAATTACATGTGCATGATTTGGTTGAAAAAGTATTTTCAACTCAAAGATTTCAACTTGATTTTAGGAGTCAAAGTTGAGTTGTGCAAGTAATTAGATATTTTAATTAATAATTAAAGAATTACTTTCAATTTTGGAGAGGAGTCCTTTTAGGAGTTAACTAGTGTGTTGTCATGAGGGTTTGCATGTTTAGGGAGAATTGAATTCCTTTAGGAGAGAATTGGTTTCTCACTTGGGGATAACAGGTTTTGGAGATTTTGGGGAGAGCTTGGTGTATGCATGGCTTTTGGGAGAATTTGAGGATTCTTGTGGTTGTATCTTGGATTGGAGATTTGTGTGTCTTCGTAGTTTGCATGTGCTTAGATCTTCGTGGTTTCCAAATTGTGGTTGATTTGTGCTTGGAGGTTTCAAGGTTTTGCAATCTTCAATTAAGGGCATAATCTCATTTTTCTTGCATTGGATTGGAGGTAGGTTTTGTGATCCTTAAAATAGTTTCAATTTTGCAATTCGAAGGTTTTTCGGTGTTTGATTGGATGCATGTCAATTCTTTATAGCTTAAAGGTGTTATTTCAGTTTTTGTGTTTTTGGGTATTTAGAAAACCCTTAGATCCATTATTTTTATTATTTATTGTTACTTGTCTTAGCACAATTATGCTATCCAAATTTTATTGAAAAATACCTCCTATAACTCCTAGAAAACAAAAAAATTAATCTGGACTATAGTTTAACTATATAGTGGCTGAAAATATATTTAAATTGTGGAAGAAAATCAATTTTAGTTGGGAAAAATCAATTTGGGGGAAAATAATTCACTCTCTGGAATAATACAGAGGATTAAATTTTTTACACTAGTCATTTGAAAAGCTTAAGAAAAGACAAAAATTGAATAAAACAAGGTAAAGAGGAGAAAATAATTATTTTATATTAAATTTCCATTTCTGGAAATTATAAAAAAAAAAGGATTTCGTTTTATTAAAAAAAAAAATTTTTACATTGTCCAAGTTTATTAAACGAAATTTATTAAAATAAAATTAAAAAATTATTTTGTTAAGGGGAGTGGATGGCGGGGGCCACCGCACCCCCTGCGCATGGCAGGCTATCCGGCGCGGCAACTAGTGTTGTCCGTAAGCCTGGTCGTGCCTCTCCTTTAATAAGGGAGGCCGGCAGGTATATAGCCGGGGTGGGGGTCACAGGGACCCCCCCCCGTAAGAATTTTTATATATTGTTTTTTTTATTATTTGTAATTTAATTTTTAAGTTTTAGTGAAATTTTTTTTATTATTAGTTTATTTTAATATTTAAATTAATTTATTATTAATATTCAAAATAGTTTATTATTGATATTTAAATTAGTTTAATATTAATATTTAAATTAGTTTATTGTTAATTTTTAAATTAGTTTTAAATTAACTTTTAATCAGTTTTATGTTAATGAGGAGTTTAATTAGAGATGGAATTATGGGAGATTAATTAATAAGATTATTAATTTATAGATAAAGGAAGGAATATATTTTTATCATTGTTATTAATTGACTTTTATTAATCATTAAATCCTATGGTGTTAAATAAGATATTAGAGATAATGATTGGGTGATTTATAGTAATGCTATGTTGCACCTAGGAATTTTATAATTTTATAGTTATAATTGAAATTGGTAATTATTTCCTAGATGTATTTATATGTTGATTTTATAAATAGATCTATAGGAAATGTTAACGTTTACCAATGTGGAATATTTAATTATTGCTAGATAGTAATTTTAGTGGATAAATAAATTTGTATGATTAGGGATTATAAATTTATTTATCCCTACGTTAACATTATATTTAATTTAATGCTTTCTGAATATGAAGTTATTGTACCATGATGTGTTTTGGGTGCGTGATTAAATGAGTTGTATGTTCTTTTATGTTATCATATTTTTGGGTATCTGTTGGGCTAGCTGACCCTTAGGACATAAATCCAGAGGTTTTAGGATTGTACTTTATGCATGGTATTCTATGTTATGTTAGTTTGAGATTTATGATGATGTCATAGTCCTGATATTCTTAGACCCAACCTGGTTCGATTATGATGTGTTATTTGGTCTTGTGAGGATACTGTGGATGTTTTATGGTTATTAAGAACCTATGTGCACCTGAATGGGAATGATGCGATTTGATTTATGATTTATCTTTATGATACTCTTTTGTGAACCTAGGGTAGGTTACCTAGTTGTATGATAGGAGGTGGCTTGCAATAAGTGTCAGAGCCCACAAGTGGCTGTTAGGATCACTTATTGTAAGTAGTGGTAACAAGTGATAACATAATAATTTATTAGGATTGGGATAGTATAATTTAATAAGATATTAATTTGGTTAATGACCTAGTCAATTTGGAGAGGTCATTGGTGTCGTGTATGGTCACTTGGGTGTCAAAATCCATTAAGGGATTGCTAGAACAAAATCAAGGGTTAGACATACATGATGACACCTTCCTATATACAGCTTAGGTTATCCTATGTGTGTCAGTACCTCTAGTGTTGTTTAGTGTTCCTTGTTATGGTTTAGAGTGCTTCTAGGATCTTTCTATGCACTTGAGTATGAGGTCATGTATACCTTGTTTGCATTCATGTTGTATACCCCATGTGATGGGCCCATTACTATCTCCTCATCACGGTGGGAGTAGACCTTTGGTTCCACATGATCAGGTGGTAGTGATTCTTATTACCATTGAGATTCTAACAGATTCTTCTTCATGCTTGGATGTTCCTTGTTGCAGTTTCATCTTCCTAGGCTTTTGGAGACCTAATCAGTTACTTGAGTTGTACAATTGTACCACATGTGATATGGTTATCATCCTTTGGAGGATGCATTGTATTGTTTATTGTGTATTATTACATACCCTGTGACTTGTGCAGTGGATGTTGATTAGGTAGAATACCTTTGGTATCAGATGTATATGTAATCTTTTATTATGAGATATATGTTAATGGATGCAGTTGATGTATCTTTTATATTAGTTCTTTATATTTGTTAATCGTAGATTATTATGCTTAAGTAATTCTACGTCAAGGAACCCTCGAGAAATGTTATCTATGTATGAGTTGTATTTCATGTATTTCATGTACTTTATTGTATTTCTTCCGCGTTGTTATCATTATTATTTGTAAATAATTTAAAAAAATTATTCCATAAACTTAGTGTCATGTTTAGGTTAAGTTCTCCTGGGTTCCCTGGCGGGCCATTACACAAATGATAGGAGGTATGATGTTATTATTCATCATGCTACACTGCTTGGCTGTGGGTCCATTGTAATTACATATTTGACATGTAATGTTCTGTAAGTTTCTTTGAGGTTGATTTTTCTGATTGTATTGCACCATATTTCTTTGGTTCTGTTGTGACTGATTTCTTTGACTTGTTCTACAATGTATAGCCCTGTGACCAAACTTACTACAGGAGTAACAATAACCATTGAAAGGTCTTACCTCTATAAATTCTCTTTCCAAGTGTCCATGCTTGTTATAGGCATAACAAATATGGTTAACTACCTTGTGTACATCTTTGGGTGTTTCTTTAGCCTCTTCAAGATTCTCAGTTTTCTTTGCTTTTGCAGATTCTGTTTGAGCTTTCTTTCTTTCTTGCAATGAATTCATCTCAGTTTGTGCCATACTGTAACCAACACCAGTAGTATCACCTTTTAGCTTTTGTGCATAAAGATTAGATTGGATTAGATCAGAACTTGTGTGAAGTTTATCAATCTTATCTTTTGCTCCTGATAATTCAGATTCAATCTTATTCTTGATGTTTTCCAATTCCAAGATTTTCATATTAGCTTGCATAAGTTCTTCGTCTAACCATTTACTTTCTTTGGTATTCTCTTCAA
>MU223225.1:9327909-9340342 GCA_018584345.1 Thuja plicata
CCATTAACAATATACACAACACTTCCAAACTAATTGGCTTAAGCATGTTTACAAGAGTGATAAGGAAATAACTACAAACATATTACATTAGGCACTTGGCCTTTACACAATAAAGTAATATACACTGATCCAAAATATGAAGTCGGCTTCATACTCTATTTTCTGAATTGTTAGTGCACTTAATCTTTCTGTAAATTTTTTGTACTATATTTCCATACCATGCGTGTATAGGGTAAACATAAACACATATCATAGAGCTTAAGTATGAATGCGCATAGCCTGATTCGATCATACGTATGTGCACTGGTGCTCTGATCGACTGTATATCTTTGTTCTGTTCTGTCTTCCATACTTAGCCAATTTTTCTCTTCAAAGTTTTCTATCAAAACTTTATATAACTTTTTTGCCATAATGACAACACCAAATAAGTCATATTCTCCCTGAGAGTCAACTTGCTAACACATGTTTTTTGTTATTTAGCATATGTTTTTTTTCTTTTTGGGCTATGTTGAATATATTTTGTCTTCTTTTGTAAATAGTTTTGGGGCCCATTCATAACCTGTATTTACCTTTATCAAAAACAATCCAACACATCCATATAAATTAACACATATTTTTAACGTGGGAACCCTGCTAAGGGAAAAACCACCTGGGACCAATAACCCAAAATAATTCACTCTTCTAAAGTGAGCTTAGTTAAGAGCCAACCCTATTAAATGTTATAATGCACACTGTTAGGTGTGACCTAGTTAGAGGATTTATCACTAACAGTTCTCCATTGACCAATCATTCACTATGGGGTCAACAAGAAAACAATCAACATTCATTGAATTTCATATTAAAATAAAGACTGTTAAGTCCCACTCAATTAAGAGATTTATCTGTAACAATGGTTAAACTGATACAGTAATGATCTGATTCAAATATAACTCTTTTTGTAGATTTTCATATCTATGCTAAGTACAATAATACCTATGATAAATATTCACTTTAGTTCCTCTGATTCTTCATTCTCTGTTCTACTCGGTAAATGTTCTTTCTCTATCACTTGGTAATGTCTACAGAAATCCTTGATTCAGTCTTCAACCTGTTTGATCAGTCATGCATGGAGTTAATCCCTTCAGCAATATGCATGTATGCACATGTATTCATAATGAATCTCTTGTATCTTTAAATAGACATAATAAAGTGTTTAATATCCATCCTTAAATTTTGCCTCTTAATCTCCATTGTTGATTTTGTTGCTTCAACCTTCCTCGATAGTTGTGTCAAAAACATGTTTCAATCTCCTTCGTCCAATCATCTTGAATTTTCATAGTCGTTTGATCAACATAACAAACCTTATCAATTACCTCGAAATCATAAACAATTTTCCATCTCAATATTTAGTCGGCCTTTAGTTTATTTTACTCGGTCAATACCATGATGCATCGGTGAAATCTAGCTCAGTTAACACTATGCTCGATATACACTATGTTTACTCAGTGTCCACTGTTCTAACTCGGTGTATACATAACTCTTTAGTTATCTTTAATCTATAATAGGTGTTTGTAACCACGATGATAAAACAAGTTGACATCAATGAGAATACATTAACTGATTAATGTCTATCATCACATTAGTAGCTTGGTTGATCATCAACTCAATGAATTCAAACATACAATCAGTTGTATTTCATCAGATCCATCCTCTTAGATACTTATTGCATTCTCTACTCAACAACATCATGTAATTTTTTGGAATTTCAACAATATGTACGTCAATGTGTTCTTTCACTCTCAGATCAAAAACTAGTTGGATGTGCACATCTTTTAGCACACCAATAACCCTGACCTTTCTCTTATCTAATTATATTACTACCCTGTTTGTAATCTGAGGAACCATTCCTAACTTTTGGCAGATAGAGAGTGGCATAACATTACATGAAGCCCCTAGGTTGAACAAATAGCTGTGAATTTTTTTACCAAATGTATGTAAACTTAGTAGGAATGGGGGCACCTCCAACCCATACTTAACCATTCTCAGGAATGCCTCTAATGGGAACCCATACCTTGTTAATTGTTGTACCTTTCTTAGAGTGGTCCAAGGACTTTAAGAGGTCTTCCCTTTTAGAAGGACAACCTTGTAACATGTCAAACATTGAGATATTTTCCTTTATCCTTTTAAGCTCTTCAACTGCATTGTATTTTTCAACTGCCCAAGCTGGGTTTCTGTATATAGTAGTTATATTTGGTGGTGATGAAGAAAAATTTGGGCCCTTTGGTTGTTTAGGATTATTGATAGCTCGTGGTTCTAGTGGCATTGGTTGTTTCCCTAGGGAATACCATCTATCAAGTGTTCTTTCTGATTTCTCAAATTATACAGACTTTGCTTGTCATTTTGAAATGCATGAACTTAAAAGTATTCATGTTCCCTTTCCCTTTGTAAAAGAAACACAAATTCTTCTTCCTATGCACTACTTCCAGATTCTTCCCTTGTCTTAGATTCATAAGAATCAAAAGCATCACATTAAATTGAACAAGGGGCTCATCATAGTTTCAAGGTTGTTTATTATGCATGTCATTCCCATACCCAATGGTATATTGGTATGTGCTTGTAGTTCTTGCAAAATTTACATCAGCATTTTCGTACACATTAGCATTATCGGTTGATATACAACCATTGTTGGGTCGGGTGTTCCAAGGTCTATTGGGTTGTTGCTTCCAAAATTATTTATCCTAAGATTTATTGTTATTGTTGTTACCATAGGTGTTATAACTTTGATTTTGGCTCTAAGAATAAGTATTTGGAGCAGCAGGTTGTCATTGGTAACTTCCTTGGTTCTGAGATGGATTTAGTTTCATTCTAGTGATCTCATAGGTCAATTGAAACAAATTCATTTTTACAACATCCATCTCAGAAGCCAAGTGATTATTGAGCTCATTAGGAGGCACAGTTTGTTTCTCAAAGAAAGTTGTCTTATGGGCCTTATAGCCAGGATAGGTAATAGCTTGTGGTAGGACAACAATTTGTTGAGTGGGTATAGGATTGGTAATGGAGTGTGATGGTTCAAGGTATGGTTGATGGCTAGGAATGCATTCATAGTGGCAGTGTTACCAAATGATGGTAGGGTACCAAAATTTACACCAACCTATGGTTCCATTTGTTGCATGAAAGTGATTACTTCATTCGATACATTTTCTTAAGTATTTATATCCACAGGTGGGAGCCTTTTTAAGAAAATTGTGGTCAACAAATCTAAAGCTCTTAGGTACACTTGTATGGAAACAGGTACGCGTACCATGTAAGGAGTTTCAAGCCTTTGATACATCTTGTTGAAATTATGATTAAACATGGAAATAGGCTCATTCGACTCTTTATTGGATGAGATAAACTGGTGGTGGAGGTTTGTAGGGTCCACATAGAGTTTGTATTGATTTACAAACTTGGTCTCAAACTCGACCCATGTGGTGATGGATTCCCTAGGTAAATTTAGATACCATTTGTAGGCGAGATCACCAAGCATGTATGGGAATAGGTGGAACACAACATCTTCATGTACCAGTTCTTTCCAGTTGCATATTTCTTTAAAGGCACAAATGTGCTCTTTCATTGTCCTAGATTAATCATACACAAACTTGGTACAAAACTTCTCGGGATTCTTAGGTAGCTTGTTTAATTGACCAGTTATGTTCAATGTGGAACTTTGAGCATTAGCAAAAAATCCATTGGGAAAGGTGGTTTCAAAGTATGATTTTGATTAACCGTTATGGTAACAGTTGGGGTAGAAATATGTGATTGTTGGCCTAGTGGATTTTGCAAACCATTTGGGTGGTGAGAAGGAATTCATTTTGATTTTACCTTATCACTATGATATTTTCTATAGTGGGTGAGTTCAAGGAACTCACCCCTTTTTGGGGATGATCTGAGTACTTTCTAATTTCCTGATGATTTGAGTACTTTTTTATTTCAGACCTGATGATCTTATCTTTTGCTCCTGATAATTCAGATTCAATCTTATTCTTGATGTTTTCCAATTCCAAGATTTTCATATTAGCTTGCATAAGTTCTTCGTCTAACCATTTACTTTCTTTGGTATTCTCTTCAATAGCTATTAGGCTATCAATTAGCTGATCATTCAATTATTCAATCTTATCCTTTAAAGACATGTTTTCTTTATTCATCTTTTTGACTATTTTACCCAAATAATTTATAGAGAAATCTTTTAAATCTTTTCTTAACTTTTTTATAAGCTTTTGTGAGCCATCAACTTTTAGCTTAAGTTCCTCATTTTATTTTTCAGATCTATCAATATATTCAAGGGCTACTTCAAGATTCTTTTTCTAATGTTTTACTTCTTCTGAATCCATGATCTCCTCAAGTGGTTAAAATTTCTTTCAGAGGACCAGAGCTCTGATACCAATTGTTGGAAACACTGAGAGGAGGGGGGGGTGAATCAGTGTTTAACTATTTATTCTATTTTAAAAATTTGAACATAAATCAAATTTACAACATATGAAGCATAACACAATAACACATAACACTAGATATGTTTACGGTGAAACCTTGATCAGACGAAAAACCCTGGTGGGAATTAGTATCCACAAATGATTGTACTAGTATAATGAACTTGTTAAGGTTCCTTTGCCTTGTTAGAAGCAGTCTTTACAATGCAAGTACAATGAACCTGTTAGGAGTCTTTACAATAACCCTGTTAGGGGTGAGGACTCACTTTCCAAGAGCTCACTACTCAATAAAAGAAGGCTACAAGCTCCTGAAGATAGATATGCACTATATTTGAAAATTGAAATGCTGAAGTGACACGGCTGTCTGATCAGTTCCTTTTATGTGCTGATGCTTGATATCTTTAAAGGACTTTATCTCATACTAACTAGTTCATGATTCTCATCTTTTTCTCTGATCTACATATTCTCGACTCTTACACACATATCTAAAATACATATTAAGTATATATATATACATACTCAATAGACGTGATCAAAAACAAGACCTTAGTCGGACCATTAACAATATACACAACACTTCCAAACTAATTGGCTTAAGCATGTTTACAAGAGTGATAAGGAAATAACTACAAACATATTACATTAGGCACTTGGCCTTTACACAATAAAGTAATATACACTGATCCAAAATATGAAGTCGGCTTCATACTCTATTTTCTGAATTGTTAGTGCACTTAATCTTTCTGTAAATTTTTTGTACTATATTTCCATACCATGCGTGTATAGGGTAAACATAAACACATATCATAGAGCTTAAGTATGAATGCGCATAGCCTGATTCGATCATACGTATGTGCACTGGTGCTCTGATCGACTGTATATCTTTGTTCTGTTCTGTCTTCCATACTTAGCCAATTTTTCTCTTCAAAGTTTTCTATCAAAACTTTATATAACTTTTTTGCCATAATGACAACACCAAATAAGTCATATTCTCCCTGAGAGTCAACTTGCTAACACATGTTTTTTGTTATTTAGCATATGTTTTTTTTCTTTTTGGGCTATGTTGAATATATTTTGTCTTCTTTTGTAAATAGTTTTGGGGCCCATTCATAACCTGTATTTACCTTTATCAAAAACAATCCAACACATCCATATAAATTAACACATATTTTTAACGTGGGAACCCTGCTAAGGGAAAAACCACCTGGGACCAATAACCCAAAATAATTCACTCTTCTAAAGTGAGCTTAGTTAAGAGCCAACCCTATTAAATGTTATAATGCACACTGTTAGGTGTGACCTAGTTAGAGGATTTATCACTAACAGTTCTCCATTGACCAATCATTCACTATGGGGTCAACAAGAAAACAATCAACATTCATTGAATTTCATATTAAAATAAAGACTGTTAAGTCCCACTCAATTAAGAGATTTATCTGTAACAATGGTTAAACTGATACAGTAATGATCTGATTCAAATATAACTCTTTTTGTAGATTTTCATATCTATGCTAAGTACAATAATACCTATGATAAATATTCACTTTAGTTCCTCTGATTCTTCATTCTCTGTTCTACTCGGTAAATGTTCTTTCTCTATCACTTGGTAATGTCTACAGAAATCCTTGATTCAGTCTTCAACCTGTTTGATCAGTCATGCATGGAGTTAATCCCTTCAGCAATATGCATGTATGCACATGTATTCATAATGAATCTCTTGTATCTTTAAATAGACATAATAAAGTGTTTAATATCCATCCTTAAATTTTGCCTCTTAATCTCCATTGTTGATTTTGTTGCTTCAACCTTCCTCGATAGTTGTGTCAAAAACATGTTTCAATCTCCTTCGTCCAATCATCTTGAATTTTCATAGTCGTTTGATCAACATAACAAACCTTATCAATTACCTCGAAATCATAAACAATTTTCCATCTCAATATTTAGTCGGCCTTTAGTTTATTTTACTCGGTCAATACCATGATGCATCGGTGAAATCTAGCTCAGTTAACACTATGCTCGATATACACTATGTTTACTCAGTGTCCACTGTTCTAACTCGGTGTATACATAACTCTTTAGTTATCTTTAATCTATAATAGGTGTTTGTAACCACGATGATAAAACAAGTTGACATCAATGAGAATACATTAACTGATTAATGTCTATCATCACATTAGTAGCTTGGTTGATCATCAACTCAATGAATTCAAACATACAATCAGTTGTATTTCATCAGATCCATCCTCTTAGATACTTATTGCATTCTCTACTCAACAACATCATGTAATTTTTTGGAATTTCAACAATATGTACGTCAATGTGTTCTTTCACTCTCAGATCAAAAACTAGTTGGATGTGCACATCTTTTAGCACACCAATAACCCTGACCTTTCTCTTATCTAATTATATTACTACCCTGTTTGTAATCTGAGGAACCATTCCTAACTTTTGGCAGATAGAGAGTGGCATAACATTACATGAAGCCCCTAGGTTGAACAAATAGCTGTGAATTTTTTTACCAAATGTATGTAAACTTAGTAGGAATGGGGGCACCTCCAACCCATACTTAACCATTCTCAGGAATGCCTCTAATGGGAACCCATACCTTGTTAATTGTTGTACCTTTCTTAGAGTGGTCCAAGGACTTTAAGAGGTCTTCCCTTTTAGAAGGACAACCTTGTAACATGTCAAACATTGAGATATTTTCCTTTATCCTTTTAAGCTCTTCAACTGCACTGTATTTTTCAACTGCCCAAGCTGGGTTTCTGTATATAGTAGGTATATTTGGTGGTGATCTGAGTACTTTCTAATTTTCTGATGATCTGAGTACTTTTTTATTTCTAAGGTGAGCTTTGAACTAAATTTTTTAATTTCCTCTATATTATCTATTATGTATCTCATGTCCTCTTTGAAATAAAACAAACTAATGAAGGTGCCCCTTGGTGTTCAGTCCGACTACAATCCCTTCAAACTATTAAACAATGTTCTTTGTAGAATATAGCTTCTGGTTGTTATCATCCTCATACAGTTCCAAGTCCATTGCATTAAATAATTTATCATTCTCTTCTACCCATAGCATGGCATCCTTTCTCCTATTGATCTTCTCTAAGATTTCCTAGTATCTTTTTATAGCGACACCAATAAAAGGGACCCATTCATCAAAATTGTATAACTTTGTTCCTTTATATGGTTTTACCAAAATTTGAAAGTGTTTTTTTATTATACCCTTCAAATATTGAAGATCTTGTTACCACTATTCTACCTTATCATATATGCCTTTCTCTCCCTTCGTTAGATCAATGAGCTATGTTACCCCAATGAGGATTATTCTAAAATACTTCAGAACTATGTGATTAGTCTCAACTCCAAAGGTTTCAAACTTAGACCTCCAATTTTCAACTGCTTTCACAAAAAGGTTTATAGATTCTGGGGGCACTCTCTTTTCTATTGCTTCTTTCAATGTGGAATCTGGATAATCTTGGTTGATAGGAAAAACTATTTTTTTTATATAATCCTTCAAATTCACCACTTGTGCCTTGAGACCATGAATACCCTGAATATTTGTCTTGTCTTTGTCCAAATATTTAAATTATTTCTTTAAGCCCAAAGCGGCCAATACCTTATTACCTTCCCGGGTGGGTTCTCATAAATCAAATTCCCCCATGACGTAATCCTCTATAGTTCAATCTATGATACTCATCATAGGAGGAGGCAAAAAAACATGACCCTTCCACTTCACTCTATCCTCCTGTGTTATATATGACATTCTTTGAGCGGTTTGGCTAGGCTCCCCCTATGGAATGTCTACCCTAATGTAGGCATATTGGCACCGTCTTCTTCTATGTATGTCCTTCTCCATGGTTGCATCACCTTATCCAACCAAGTAGGCTTGGTGGAGGCAATCAGAGGCTCATATGGGGATATATTTAGGACAAATATTCCTCTGTTCTCCTTTTCATCTTCCTTTTCTTCTTCCTCTTCATCCTATTCTAGAACTTCTCTTATCTTTGATTTTTCTAGTGTCTCCTCTGCTTCTTCCCTCTCCTCTCCATCATGTTGTTTGTGTTCAGAAGTAACATCTCTTTTAGGAGGTGGATTATGAATTCATTGTTGTTTTATCTTCTCCTATGTTTCCACTTTATTGTCCATATCCTCAGGAGTCTCTTCTTGATGCAGGAGCATCCTAGATTGCCTTGCTATCATGATCATCTTTGTTCATTTTTCCAATTAGTGTCAAGTTGTAGTTATTTCTAAGTTGCAGTGTGTGTCGAGCTATCCAGTGTTGGCCAAGTTCCTATTTTTCTTGAGGTTCCCAGTGTTGGTTGAGAGTTCCTTCTTGTGCCGAGTGAACTTGATGCTCAGTTCTTATTGACTAAGCTAGTCTGTGTTTGGTTTCTGTTGAAGTTGACTTCTGTATTTAATTTCTTGTTGCACATTTAATATTTAGATCTTGTCTTGGGATATGTGTAGACCATTGGTGGTTGGCCTTCCATCTTTGTAAGTCACTTTGGGAAGTATAAATAGCGATGTCTAGGAGTAGGTTAGGTATCAGCTAGTAGAGCGAGTAGCAGATGATGATATGAGAAGGTAGAACATAGAATAGTCTGAATTTTGTAAATATTTTTGGCCGTAACTTAGAAGGCCTAACAGCCGGGCATGTATTCTCTAATTGCATGAATCAATAAAAAAAAAAAAATTCCTTCTCTCATTGGTGTTGTTCCCTGTGTTGTTTTCTTCCGTTGTGTGTACTCATAGGGTGTCTGGATAGTTGGGTGTGCCTTTGGCCTTGACCTCCCTATCCTCCTTTGCTCTAAGTGGTATCAAAGAGAAGTTTGTCCTTGGTGTATTGGATCATGTAGAACCTTGAGTTGATTTGGTTGTAGGGTAGCAAGTCTGTGAATTTGAATCATAACTTGTAGAGGGTTACGATCTTACAAGAACCGTCAAGACGGTTCAAGGTAGAGGAAATGTTGATAATGCCATAATAGACATGTTGAGACAAATTGAAACTAAATTAGATTCTATGGAGACATCCTAGAGAAGAGGAGTGCATATTGATGATGTGAGTGATGATGAACCAGTGTGTAATACCCACTCATATTTTTCTTTTAGTTTATGATGTTGTATTCTTTTGGCAGTGATTTCAGTTGATTGGCCGAATTCTTTTAGGCTACTTTTCGTGAGAGCTATTCTTTCAGTTGATGGTGATTATTGATTATGATGTTATGGATATTATCATGATGTGATGATTTATGTTTTGATTATGTTGTACTTACCCCATACTTGCATGTGTATGGTTATCATGTTATTGTATCTGTTTGCGTGTTGTTGTGGTAGAGGACGAAGACATAGTTACTTGCTTCAGCGAGATCCACACGTTCAACCGATCCCTATCATTGGTTACAATATTATATTATATGTACATGTGTGCAATTTTGATGACAGTATTGCAGGTACAACGCATCATCTTCCCTGAATTGGCAGGAGTGAGTGTGCCCATAAATATTCATCTCAATAGTAAAGAGGGAAGGTAACATATAGATCTGAAACCCTATCCTAAGCCTAATCATCCTAATGTTGGATAAGTTTCAGTATGACTACCCTATCCAGATTCGTCTAGTTGAAAGGAATTCGAATACCCTTTCCCCTGAGTATGTGTGTTTTGCATGTGATTGCTTTCAGGTGATTTATTGGGTTTTGAGTGTTTTCCTATGTTTAATGATTTAATGGATTATAGTTGAATTAAATATTTAATTATATCCTATGTTTATTTTTAGATAATTAATTAAATTGAAATATTTGAATATTTTGATTTAATTAAGTATTTAATTGAAAACTATAGTAAATGTGATTATATGATTAATTAAATAATTAAATATTTAGTTTCATGTAATATTGTGACATAAATATTTAATCTATTTAATTTAGTATTTTATTAATTACATGTGCATGAACGTGTTGAAAAAGTATTTTCAAATTCAAATATCTGAACTAGATATTAGGAGTCAAAGTTGAGTTGTGGCAATAAAGAATATTTAAATTATTTAATTTGGATTTACTTTCAATTTTAAGTTGAGTTATTTTAGGGATTGAATGGGGAGTTGTCATGAGGGTTTGCACAATTAGGGGAAGTTGATTCTCTTTAGGAGAATTCTCCCCTCATTTCCCTCATAACAGGTTTTTGGCAATTTTGGAGAGCTCTTGGTGATTTGGGATTTTTGGAAGGTTTGAGGATTATTGTGGTTTCTTGTTGCTTTGGAGTTTTCGGGTGTTTCTTGCTTGTATGTGCTTGGATCTTGGTAGTTTCCAGATCTGTGGTTGAATTGTGTTTGAAGGGTTTCAGATTTGCTATCATCTTCAAAGACACATTCCTCCATTTCTAGTATTGGAATCAAGGTAGGTTTCATTTGCTATATGTTGTTTCAGTTTTGTAGATATGAGGTTTCCAATGTTCAGTAAGTGCATGTTTGTTATTTTGGCATTAAATGGGTTATTAGTGTTTATATGTTTTTGGGTATTTACAAAAACCCTAGATCTGAATTTCTTTCATTTTATATGGTCTTAGCGTAGTACCGTTATGCTGTCAAAATTTTGTGAAGAGATTCCTTTTAGATCTCCTAGAAATCAAAAAATTAATCTTTGCTATAGTCTAAACTATAGAGAAAAATAAAATAAATAGTTCCTTTGTAATTGCTTTGGGAAAAATTAAACGAGTTGGAAAAAATCAACTCTCTTTAAAAATACAGACTGGTGAGGAAAAAAATAATAATTTACCCAGAAAGGAAAAAGTTTAAAAAAAAAAAAAAAAAACCTCTTACCTTTTTGTTGATTTCCGTTTTCAATTTTTTTTAAAAATAAAATAAAAATTCTCTTTTTCGGAATTGACTAAATATGCTATGTAAAAGAAAAAATTTTAAAAATATATATATATATATAAAACACCGCAGCTTTTCAAAAGGTTTTAAAGATTTTTTTTTTTTAAATTAACTTAGTAAAGGGGGAAGGTGGGACCCCATCCCCACCATTCCCCAAAGTTGTCGCATCTCCCATGTAGGGGAGGGTGGGCAGTCGTCCCCCCCCCCCCCCCCCCCACTCTTAAAATTGTGCGCACATGCGCAGAGGGGAAAGGAAGGCTGCGTGGGCCCCTCCCACTTTAATTTGCATGTTGAGTTTTGTTAAAAACAAAACTTGTACTTTTTAACATGTTAATTTGTTTTATTTTTGTTTCAAAAAGAAAATCGGTCTTTTAAAAATTTGGTTTAATTTGTTTTTAATTAATTTATATATTTATTAATTTAATGTGTAGTTAGTTTAATTTTTAATTAGTAATTATAGTTATTAATTAATTTATATATCTGGTTTAATTACCAATTAATACATTTGTTTAGATTATTAAAAGATGCTTTATTAATATTTAGTTTATTAATATGTTTTGTGTGTGTGTAAATGGGTACCTGTTGAAAATGACACAAACACTCAATAGATCATTGCATTAGCTTGAAAGGTTAGATAAAACATGAAAAACTACTAATATCAACGTATTGCCTGCTAACTAGGAGGAGTGTAATTAGTAACATATCAGCCCTCAAAATATGCTACGAATCAGTGACAAATACAACCTTGCATGAAGGATTTTTATTTAAAAACAAGCTAAAAGACATGAAAACAAGTATTCTAGCTCTAAAACATGAAATGAAAACTAAGAACTAGCATGAGTAATAGATGAAATGTGATTCTAAAGTGAATCTAACAGCATAACAATGTATTGTTGATCTAAGGTGAAGGCTTATTTTCTCTCAAAACAGGCTTCTATTTATAGAAGAATGGGAGAGAGAGAGGGGGGGACAAGGTTCATTTATGCACTTGGAGGCTCATAAATGAATATGTAAGAGCCTTTAATGCCCAAGGCATTAATAAGGCATGGGAGAGACATGGGCTTAAGGTCTTCATATTAATGAAGGCATTAATGAAGGCCTTAAAGAGGGAAG
>MU223225.1:9359793-9381875 GCA_018584345.1 Thuja plicata
GGACCAGAGCTCTGATACCAATTGTTAGAAACACTGAGAGGGGGGGGGTGAATCAGTGTTTGTCTATTAATTACTTTTCAGCAACTTAAACATAAATCAAACATACATAGAATGAAGCTTAACATAATAACTCATAACACATGATATGATTACAGGGAAACCTTGATCAGAGGAAAACCCCGGTGGGAATTAGTACCCACAAATATTGTACTACGTATAATGAACTTGTGAGAGTTCTTTTGCCCTATTGGAAGCAGTCTTTAAAATATGAGTACAATGACCTGGTTAAAGGTCAGACCCTATTAGGAGTCTTTTACAAAACCCTGTTAAAGCTATATGGCTCACTGCCTAGGCTCACTGCCCAATAAGATGAAGGCAACAACCTTCTAAAACATGATATGCACTATATCAAAATGAACTGTTGTGATGACACTGTTTGTCTGATCAGTTCCGTGTATGCACGAATGCTCTTACTCTCTTAAAGAGCTATATCATATACTAAATTCATATTACTGTCCCTCTGTATCTTCCTCTTACATAATAATTGACACTTCTTTCATATCTTTACATTACATACTTATATATGCAAATCCGAATAGGCGTGACCCAAAATAGAACACTAGTCGGCCCTAAAACAAAATATACAATGCTTTCAAACAAGTCAGCTTCAAGCGTGTTTACTACAATTTTAATTACATCATTACAAACATATAATAAAAGGCACTTCGCCATTACATCACAAAATAACACATGCTGATCAAATCACTTAGTCGGCTTCCATGCTCCATCTCTTGGACTGCTAGTCTATTGATCTGCTTGTAACTTTGTCGTACTGTAGTTGCGTACTATGCGTATCTAGATGTAGCATGTACACATATCATACAACTTATATCTGAATGCGCATAAGCTGAATCGATCTCTCGCACGTGCACTGATGTGTTGATCGCTGAGTATCTCTATTCTGCCCTATTTTTCTTAGTCATTTTGTCTTTCATGACATAAACTAAACATGACTTTGTTGCCATGACGACAACACAAAATGACTCATGCATCCTCAGGTAGTCAACTTGCCAACAATTAGTATATGTTTTAGTTAATTTATAATTAATTATTCTACATTATATTTAATTATGATTTAATTCTTGCATGTTATAATTAATTAGTAATTGGAATGATTTATGTTATAATTGATTTATAATATGGGTATTATGGACTGGCAATTATGAATGTTAGTTAAACTGGATTTGATAATTGTGTTATTAGATTTTGTATCTTAATTAACATTCCTATTTGGATAACTGTAAATGTTTATATGCTTATAGTTTGTTTTTCAGTTCTTTAAGACATTTTCATTCTATGCAATCTTATGTTTTTCTTTTGCGTATATGTGTTGTTATGGGGGCATTAGATGACCTAGGTTGTATACAGAGGCCAGAGGGGAGTGTTTATCATTTCTATTATTATATGGCGTGTGTGTTCATATTATTATCCTAAACTGACCATGTTGACCCTTTCGATCTTGTTATTTGAATGTGTACCTATTTGTGACCATTCCTGTTGTATGGGATACTGGATTTGGGGTATACTTGGGTTGTGAACTATGATAGATCTGTTAGGATCTGTGAGCCTAGGGTAGGTTACCTAGATGTGTAGTAGGGGGTGGCTTGCAATAAGTTCCATGTTCATAAGTGACTACTAGATTTCTTATTGTAGATTTTTCTTAATAAGTGATAACTAAAGACATACTAAGAGATATTAAAATGAACTAATAAGATATGTGTCTCCTCACCCATGCTTGAGTGCTAGTAAAGACTGAGATGGGGGATGAGATAATGCTTTCCCCCTTACAAGGTGCGGGTTCTAGCATAGTTAATGATCTTCTCAGTTTGAGAGGTCATTAGCTCCGTGTATGGTCACTTAGGTGTCAGAATCCATTGGGATTGCTAGGATTTAACTTAAGGGTTAGACGTACATGATGACACCTTCCTTTACACAGTCTAGATTTCCTATGTGTGTCAGTGCCTTTGGATTAGTGAGTCTTACCTTTCATGATGATTAGTACACCTAGATTAGAGAGCTATCAGGATCCCTTGCTTAGTGGTTATTCCTTATTGGTTTTGGATATCTGATTGGGGTCTATTGTTATCTCCTCAGCACGGTGGGTTGGACCTTTGTGGTTCCACATGGACGAGTGGTAGTGATTCTTTACTCATTGATATTTGACATCCTTGTACCAGGTTCTTGATAGTTCTTTACAGATGAACTCTTTATGTTACTTCATCATTTATTATGTAATTTCATTATTGTAAATCTTGTATTAGGGTATCTCATGTGATACCTAATCTGGATATTGTATATAAAGTAGATTAGAGTGATTACCACATACCCTGCGACATGTGCAATGGATGTGAGTTTATGGTGGTTTCATGGTTATCCATGAGGATTGTAATTATGGTTTTGTAAGTTGTATTTGATTTATCTATTCAAATGGAATCTTTTGTTATATGGTTAGTTGTGTTATGCTTTAAGTAATTCAACGTCATGGAACCCTTGAGTCATGTAATCTATGTGAGTGTAAGACATGTGTATAAATGGTAATTGATTCCACTTTAATGTATGACTCTTTGTGTTAACTTTAAAAAAAAAAAATTATTCAGCACACATAGTATCATGTTCTAGGTTAATCTCTCTTGGGTTCCCTGGTGAGGCGTTACATTTGGTATCAGAGCACTAGTTTCTACACTGGAAACTCTAGGAATTTTATGCTCATTAGGTTGTATCTAGCTTGAACTTTAAACTTTAAACTTAAACTTAAACATAGACATACAACATTTATTGTTTTCATATTATTGCTTTATGCTTTATTCATTATTTAGTTTATGATTCAATCTATGTGGTGAGATTTTATTTATCTCTATTTGTTTTAGGAATTATGCTTGAGACAAGAGTAGCTAGAGGCTATGGTAGAGGTAGTTCTAGTTCCCATGGAGGAGGTAGGCAAGCTATCTCCTCCATGAGTGTCAGGCAGGAGAGTGGTCAACATCAGGATAGGGATGATCAGAGGAGAGAGAATCAGGATGAGTCTGGGGGTTTGGATACTAGGTAGATTCTTTACGCTATCCTAGATCACCTTCCTAAGATAGCCAGGGTGGAGAAGGATGCTTCCCACCACTCCCATCATGATGAGAGGCAGAGGGAGAGATCTAGGAGCCCTCGTGGGAGGAGAGTTATAGTGGACCCTGCAGTGGTGGTAGCCAACCACATGAGGGACCTGAAGAGAGAAAAGGCTATCCCTTTCAATGGATAGGAATCTAGTTTAGAGGTAGAGACTTGGTTTATAGCTTTGGATAGAGTATTTTCAATGCATCCCTTTAGTAGTAATACTAAAGTGAGATATGTCATGATGCAGTTGACACACTTTGCGGCTATCTGGTGGAAGATTGAGGAACATAAGCTAGGTCTCCATATGGACACTATTACTTGGGAACTCTTTCTCGAGAAATTTAGAGAAAGGTTCCTATCTGATCAGTGGCAACAGTAGAGGGCTGACGAGTTTCATAATCTTAGACAGCTAACATTGACTGTGGAGCAGTATGAGCGTCATTTTTATGAGCTCAAGTAGTACGCTAGATATAGCCAAGATTCCACACTGATGGTACAACACTTTGTGTGAGGGATTAATGCCCACATCATAGGGGATGGAAATCTCTTTGAGCCTATAGACCTGAGAGCTATGGTTATTAAAGCCACTCTAGTGGAGGCTAACTTGGCATTAGGCCATGGAGGTCGAACGGGTGCTCCTACAGGTGGTGCATCTGGTTCTGGGGTTAGAGGTAATTAGTCTCGAGGGACTAGGAACCTCAAGGAACCCCCTAGTTGCTTTGTAGGTAATCAGAACTCATAGAAAAAGGTGTCTCCTCCACATAGTCAGAGCGGTGGTACTCACTCTAGAGATTCTCAAGGTGGTCTGCGCACCAGGTGCAATCAATTTAGTCAACCTTCATAGAGTGCATAGTAGAGTATTAGTAGAGATGGTTTTCAGTGGTCGAGTGCACCCTCCAATGGGAGAGGCAATTTTAGAGGCACCAGATGTTTCACCTGTGGTCAGTTTTACCACATTGTGGTGAATTGTCCACAGCGTGCTTCTCAATTTTCTAAGTAGAGACCTGCGACTTCTGAACCTATAGTTGGGGATGTCGGTAGATCTCATGGAGTTTATGCAGCCTTGGATTATTGTCCTCTAGTGTATCACCCTCCTATGATTGAGTCTACGGTTAGAGGACCTGCAGCTGGGTTTCAGTTTCCTGTAGTGGGGAATGACCCTCAGAGTTTGAACTACAACTGATTGTATGTTTGAATTCATTTTGTTGATAATCAACTGAGTTACAGCTGTGATGATAGACATTAATTAGTTAATGTATATTCATTGATGTTAACTTATTTGAGTCATTATGATAAAAAACATCTATTATGGATTAAACATCTGGACCAAACAAATTTTATGTGGTCGGTAATTGAAGAGTTTTGTATACACCAAGTGACAGTGTTAACTGAGTAAATGTAGTGTATACTTAGCACAATGTTAACCAAGCTAGGGATCAGCTGGTGTAGGAGCACCAAGGACATCTAATCAGGGTATGAAGACCTTGAAAACATTTAATGAGGATCAAAGGGAAAAGGAGATGGATAAAGACTCCAAAGGTGGAAGACATGTCAATTACAAGATCCTAAAACCTATAATAGCTTTCAATATCATATGATTGTAATTATGTCAATATAGTCCTAAGAGGACTAATTGTGCATTGTAAGTGGACCACTAGTGTCCAAGAACAAAATTGTGTTCCAAGAGTCTAGAATAGGCCATTTAATAAGTTTAAGGCCTTAGAGTTCATTAGGTTGGAGTTTGGCATTCAATAAAGTCATTTTCATAGTTTAAAAATTCAAATATTTGAAAAGCAACGGCTAATAGGAGTTTTAGAGGGAAAGTAGTTATTTTTATGCTTTAGGCCTTAACCAATAAAACCAATGACCAAATTTGGTTGATATGGTTATAGGAAGTTTATATATTGTATGAAAAATCCATTGTACAAGAAAAGAAGCATGGGTGTACGGATTGATAATAGAGAAGCAATAAAAATTTAGTTTTCTCCTATTTTTGAGTTCCATAGACAATGCTTATCAAAAATTTGATTGAAAAAAGTTCAAAAGAATTACGAGGGATTTTAATATAGAAATTTTATATGCTTTGAATTCCATAAGGAATATCTTGTATCACTATTATGTACACTTCTCTAGTTTTGACAGTCACAGATGCATTTTTTTATAGAAATTCTGATTTCTTTATAACTAATGGTCATCCCATGAATTATTAAGGCCTTGAATTGGTGGGATTATGTTCTTCCAACATGTATTATATAATCTGATGGTGTGAATTATAGATAGCAGTGAGAAAGGGTGATCACCAATGTTTTGGTTGAAGAAAACCATTGATATAGCTTGGAATGCTATAGCAACAGGAGATTGGGCTTAATAGTAGGGGCTTTTTGTGATTGGAATTGATTGAGTATGTTGAGGACAAGGTATATCCATCACCATTTGTGTTTAGAAGTGCAGGGTAGGTGGACATTGGAGAAGCCCTAGAAACAAGGGTTTGAGGGGGCTAATTTGGGGATTTTGGTCATAGATTTTCCATAGCATGAAATTGATTTGACATTCCTTGATTAGAAACCATTTTAAAACACTTTCTAGGATTTGGAGTTTTTTGGAGGAGTCTGGCTTATACATCCTTTGTTAATTTGGCCATTTTCATGTACTTAAACAGAGCGCCAATGGTGGATAGGGATATGGCTCCAAAATAATAGTATGAAAGGTTGGGGTATGTTTTAGTAGTTGGAAAAGGGTGTCTAAAAATACAATTACCTTTTTAAGTTTTTTGGGAAAAGTTGAAGTTAGGAATTTAAGAATCTTGCTACAGGGCTACAAGACTGGCTATTAGGCCTAGGGGCTGTTTGGAGAAGTTTGAAGAGTTGGAGTGTTGGGGATGGTATGAAACCCCAAAATCACTTGAATCCAATTTAAAGTAACTCAAACACATCACAAAATCCATCTTGAGTCATTGGTAGGAGTCTTGTGTAGTTTTAAGCCATTTGAAGCAATTAAGGATTTGCGGAATAGTAATAATATTCACAACCTTGTAAACTTGTAGAAGGGATATTCATCCACCACCCTTACCTCTGCACCAATTGGTATTAGAGCTTAGAAAGGGTCTTGTGGAAAGGTTGTGAGTGTGGTCTTAAGAACCTTGTTGATTTTGATCCTTAGTTAGCCCTTGGAGTTGAAGTATCCTTTGAGGAGAAGCACTTGAGTTGATCCAACTTGTCAAGGATATCAGGAACCATGTCTAAAGGAGAAGAAGAGTTTCCCACAAGGATGAAAAACATGGATTTGGCAAGGATAGTAAAATATAAATTGGTAGATAACAATATTTTTAAGGCTACATTGGAACAAAAAGAGAAGGAGAACAATGAGAAGGACAAGATGATGAAAACAATGATGGAGAGACTCTTAAAATTAGAGAAGAGGGCTAAAATCATTAGACTGGATGAGGAAATAGAATAAGAAGGAGAGGAATAAGTACCCCAAGAGGAAAAGCATTTAGATCCTGAAGATCTAAGGATGGCTAGGTTTGCAAAAGCCATAAAGAGTGGAGATACAAGGGAAAGACAAAATTTTCCTATGTATGGAGGGAAGATGGATGATGGGGAGCTGATAGATTGGTTTAGTTCCATTGAGAATTTCTTTGAATGTGAAGATGTTGAAGAGGGACAGAAGTTGAAGATTGCAAAGTCAAAGTTGAATGGATAGGCTCTACTATGGTAGGATTATGTTCAAGCAGAGAGATTGAAGAATGGGAAGCCCAAGATCACATCTTGGTACACTGTGATGGATAAGATGAAGGCAAAAAAATGTGTCCAATGATTATAGGGTCTAGCTATATAATAAGTTATAGGGTATTAAGAAAAAAGACATGGATATAAAGAAGTACACTAAAGAGTTTCATAATTTGGACATAAGGGTGAGTCATGAGGAAGATGTTGAAGAGAAGATTGCAAGGTACATGGGGGGATTTAGGTTCATTATCCAAGATTAACTTTGTCTTGCTACCCCTAGATAAGTGGAGGAGTGTTATAAATGTTGGCAAGTGATATTTTTGGTGTGATATGAGACACTTAATGGTTTTCATTTATGGAAACACATCTAATAGTATGATCAAGTTAAGTATAGTTTTGGAGATACACTTCTAAAATTGAATAAGTACATAAACAAAAGTACAAATTATAAAAACATTGTTTTGGACAGTGAAGATCGTGTAGGATGTTTGATGACTAGCGAGATTATAGGAACATACTATGGGCTATGTATGACCTACAGTTAAGATCAATTTTTTTTTGGTGATGATTACAGAAAGTTAGAATGATTTGAAGACATGCAAAGACAACATAATAGTGTAACAGGGTAGTTGAACAAGCGACGATTGAGGAAGCATGAGATGGAATCCAAACATGCTAAGTTGGATTGGTTTTGAGAGTTACCTATACTTTGGTAATACAAGAGCTCCAACATTATATTTATTTTTTGTATAAGTATTTATTATATTTTATATTGTAATTGAGAGCCGACCAAAATGATGTAAGACATATATATATGAAGAACATTTTGTAAAGAGAAGATGTAATGTAGTGAAGAGAGATTTTTGATGGTAGATGCAAGATCAAAGATTGATAGATTTTGTTGAGAGCTACAACTGGAACTATCTAAACATTGGAGATGTTTGTTTTAGTTCATTACTTAGAACACTTTGTAATAGAATTATTGGTTGTAAGAGTTGTAAGCTCAGTGTACCCATAACAGGGTGTTGTATACCTTCAATAGGGAAATGTACTATGTAATATTTAGCTCCTAACAGGGCTAGGTCTCCTAACAGGGACATTACACTTTAGCGCATTCTTGTGGGTACTATCCCCATTAGGGTTTTCCCTTGGCCAAGGTTTCCTCGACAACAAATAATCGTGTAATGATTTGTGTGTTGTTTTCTTATGTTCTTTTCATTTTATAAATCATATGGTTTATTTACAATTGGTTTAAGTTTCATTTTAAGTGTTGTAATACCGATTCGCCCCCCCCCCCTCCCTCAGTATTACTTAATCCTAACAATTGGTATCAGATTTGTTGACCCTTGAAAAGAAAGTTTAACAACTTAAGGGAGATCAAGATGGATTCTATAAGTTTGGAAGAAAACTTTGAAGCAACACTTGAAGACCTTGACAAAGAAAAAGAAGAGAAGGGTGACTTGAGATTAAATTTAAGAAGAGATGAGGGATTCATTAAGAAATTGAAAGATCGTCTTGAACTTTCAAGGAGTAAGAGACATGATCTTATGGTTCAGATAAAAAAGGATTCAGACAATGATAATTCAAATTGGATAAAGCAACTTGAACAAGAGAATGATACCTTGAAGATTAATCATGAAACAATCACTAAAGAGATTCAAAAAATAAAGGATGCTAAAAACAAGATTGAAGAAGCTTTGAAGTATGCTAATATTCTGATGGGACAAATGAAGACTGAGCTTGATCATTACAAGAATAAGTATCTAGAATTGGATAAATATAATCATATCATCAAAGGTGAACTTGTTGAGAAAGAAACATATTGAGAGACTTCACATGAGCAATGACTTGATCGATGAATAAAGAGATAGATAGAAACCTAAAGGAGATATGATTGGTGTTGGCTTCAATGAAGTTGAATGTTCTAAGAATCAAGAAGAAAAACTTGATGCAAAGACTAATGGAGAAAAACCTATTCCTCAAGAACCTAAAGAATAGATCAGACCTTTCAGAGGTAGATGTTTTGGTTGTAACAAGTTTGGACACATGAAGAGAGATTGTAGAGGTAATGCCCCTTTCAAACCTTTTTCTAGTTATTGTTTTAATTGTCGTGCATATGGACATAAGAAAGTAGAATGCAGGAAACTTGATCAATCTAGATATAGACAAGATAGCATCAAAGGAGAATCAGCAGTTAAACCCACATGTTACAAATTTAATAACCTTGGGCACATTGCAAGGTATTGTAAGTTGTACATAAATCAGAATAGGCCTCCTCCTACTTGCTACAAATGTAACAATCCAAGACATATAGATAATTTTTGTAGGTACAATAGAGAAGACAACAGAAGAGTACCACTTCCTATGAACAAAAAGAGTAATGATAGTGATATTGGAAAGAGTCTTACAGATTACAAAAGTGAATTTGATAATTGTTTCAAGAAAGTAGAAGATAAAAGCATTGGTAAGGTATGGAAAGTCAAATATTCAAATGAGATAGTGGTTTAGGGAGAGACAGTAGCTGCTATTGAATCTTTGCTTGATGCTAACACTACTACATCAACCTAAATGGCCGATCGTGGCCTTAGGGGGAGCTTTGGATGAAGACACATAATTATATCCATCCCCTGATTATGAGGAGTAAGCTCATGTGAGCTTGGTTATGATATACATAGACATTATGGAACCCATATCTGAGAGCGCAATATCAGACAATTCATATTCTGTGATCACGAGATTTTTCATTGACTAGACAGTGTACAAAGTTAAGTTTATTGGGTAATGTTCATTTCTCACTTAGCGATGAATAAAAATTGAGATTCTTATTTCTTCACCATTTGAAGAGTAGTGACCAAGGAGAGAAGAGATTAGAGATTATCAGAATACCAAGCAGCCACATTGCATGATCGATCGAAGTAGAAACTCAAAATCTAGCGTGTTTAGGGTATTTAGACTATCTACTTGAACATAAGTTATGGATGCACCATTTATTTATGATGTTTTAGATCAACCTAGATATAAATTCAAGAAACATTTGTTTAATTCTTGTGAAGATGACCCTGAAGGAGCATTTTCCCAAACATCGCACGACATCTTACACGTAGAAGATATTAGGGCATATATTCATTGCAAATATGAAACACTGGGAGATGATGATATTTCTACTAAAATGGAAGACATGCTAGGTGATGATGGTAAAATGAAGGATGAATTCCAACACATAGACAACCTAAGCATTATGAAAATATTAGACTTGTATGATTTTAGCGAAGAAGAATGGATCAAAATTTTATTTAGCAGATTTCAAGATCAATTCATCTAGATAGGAGAGCAACATGTAAAGATCTATAGTCATTTTATTCATGAAATCACTGGGTTAGACAACACTGGAGTTATCCCTGTGGCAAAAAAGCATATAAAGAAACCCTAACACACTCTAAATGGGATAGGTGAGCTATGACTGTGAATGATATTTTCCTACAGGATGTTAGACTAATTGTAATGATACTTGGATACAAGTTTTACTATAGTAGTAGACCTAATTCAATCTCAGCATTATTCATTATGATGGCTTATAGAATGGTAAAGGGAAACACTACTTTCAACTTATGCGAGGTTCTGACAAAAAAAAATTTGGAGAATGTAAAGTTAATCAAGAAGGATAAATCTAAAGCTTTTAGCTTTGGCTCACTACTAGTTCATAAGTATATCTACATTAAGAATAAGTTTCCTAGCATGCACCCTAGAGCATGGATAGACACCATACCCACTATTACTTAGATATCACAAAGTTACAAAAGATAAAACAACACATGGGTGGATGGAGAACTATTTGGCGGGTAAAAGAACAAAGTTGTGTCATGTTTTAGGACCACTTATCAGCACAGCTAAATTTGAGTATTTCTAAATAAAAATTAAATTTCATCAAACATATGGTCTAGGTAGTTTCATTCTAGCTAAGCTAGATAAGTGGTTAGACTTTTCCAATTGGAAATGTCTATTAAATGCATGTTTTATACCAATTACCAAAGAAATAAAATTATTTCAGAAAATTGATGTTTTAATAACCCCTACTCTTTTTAAAGATATATTTAAAAAATATAAAAATACCCTTTTGTAGAGCTCAGAGTCAAGATTATTGTCATATAAAGTTTATAGTATTTTGATTAGATCTAATTTATTATAATTTTAAAATACAACAAGTAGGTATTTTAACATTCGAGAAGATGTTGCTTCAAATAAATAAAAAAATAGTAAATCATATCAAAAAAAATAAATTTTATATTTAACACTAGAGGAGAGAGTGTTCTTCAAGAATATGTAATTTTTTTTTTGAATGGTGTAGATTTGATAGGGGAATTTGGTGGGAGATGAAAACTCTTGATTTCAGATAAGTTCAACTTGGAGCAGTTATAACAGAGAAAATATACATTGAAAACCAAACTTTCTTCTTTTTTACACAAGCTATACATTTTATCTATAACATATTTTCAAATCAGAGAAAAAATAGATTATTTGCATATACTTTTTTGGTGGGAACTAGACCCCATATTTTCAGCAGTTTTCAACAATTAAAAAATGGACTTCAAAAATTTAAAAACTTTGTCAATTCTTGTTCAAAAAAATTCAAAAAAAATTAGGCATAAAATTCACCCATTTTTACACAGTTCATCAGTTTACATCATCCTCAAATTATAAATAAAAATGCCACTTTTTATGTCATTAAAGTTGAACAGTTTGCATGTTGTGGTCCTTTTCCTTTATAAAAGTGTGACACGGGTTTTTACTTTTACCCTGGCACGATCAAAATTCTTTAGAGGCAAATGAAAGAGAGATTCAATATTCCTGAAGAGTTGGTTGAGAGATATAAGGATACAATATTTTTCATGGTTTAAACTGATTGTGTATGTTTTGAGGCAGTTGTTCCAAGAAAGAAATGGTGTTACCCTATGGGCTATAAAGTCAGTTCAGAAGTCTTAATTATGCAAGTTGAACATGTTATAGCATTTGACGTTGATACATCTAAGGAGAGATGAGGCACATATGAAGATAAATCAGATAAATTCATAGAAGAAAAGACTAGATGGTTAAGGAAGAGAAGAGTATAAAATATAATTGATGACTGTACAACTAAGGCAGGTATAAATAAAGAGGAGACGAGAGAAGTAAGGAAGAAGATATTAGAGAGATCTTCTAGGTTGGAAATAACTGCTACTGCAGCCCTTCCACCTCTAAAAATTGAGTAGGTAATTAGTCCTATTTCTACTATAATTGATGTGACTACACCCTCACCACCATAGAAGACACCACAGGAAGAGATAGAAAATATTGCTCCTGAGAAACACAAGGTCCACTAAACTGGACTCACCTACTAAGAAGCAGAGGACTGAAGAATAAGAGAAGAAAGTTGAAAAAGAGACCACAAAGGACAGACAGGTATGGAAGCCTAATATAAAGATGCTAGAGAAGAGAGATATTGAGCAAGTAAAGTTTGTTTTAGTGAAAAAATACTATGACAGGTATGAGGATTCTGAAAAACTAGTGATTGAGGACATAGTGATAAATAATTTACTTATTTTCAAGAAGAATCTATTAGAGATAGAGAGTAGTATACCTAAGGAATTATATGGTAGACTGGAGATTAGAAAAAATCTTGCACTTATTGAAGATGAGGCAATTAGAAATCAAGTTATTGAGGATGTATTGCCAGTAGTTTTTGTGTAGGGGAGAGAGAGAGAGAGAGAGAGAGAGAGAGAGAGAGTATTTAATAAACTCAAACCCTTGTTGAGAACCAAAGCAAGATTAGTAAAAATTATGGGAAGAAAATATGTGGAAGTCGTAGAGGAGACTCAAAAGGCATTAGATCATATATTTATGAGTAATATTCCTTAGAATACTCCACCTCCTAATTCTACTATGCCTACACCTATAGGAATTTGAGAGAGCTCTAAGATAGTTGAAGCAAATGTTGAGAAGAGTGAAGTAAGTACTGACTTACAACCAGATTTCTATCTTTCTGGTGTGCCTGCGACACTTGACACTTCACTTGATGAGAAAGATCCATTTGAAGAAAATATTGATAATACAATGGCAGATGTAGTAGAATAGAAAGAGGAAGAACAAAAAGAGGTAGAGAAGAAAGAAGAATCAGAATAGAAAATGAGATAGAAACAGCAAAAGGAGAAGAGGCAAGAGTTGATGTAAAACTTGAAATTGACACATCTACTGTTCTATTGTTGGAAAGTAAAGACAAGTCTTTAAGCACATATGTTGACAGTATGGATGAGGATGAACTGATGAGACTATCCTTCATTGTGTTCACAAAGGCAAAAGAAAGATCTGAGGAGAAAGGAGACAAAAAGAATAAGGTAATTACTAGGGTAATTGATACTGTGAGCAAACTACTTCCAGTCCCTATTATTTTTCAAAATAAAGATAATGCAAAAATCTGAAAAATGGCATTAGATATTTTTATGGTCACTATGAGTCCTTAGTGAATAATGTTGAAGCAAAGGCAAAGATAAGCTATCTAGAGAAGAAGTTGAAGGAAGTATGCCAGTCTATTTCATGGGACTTGGGAATTCTGAGATCAGCTACATCATAGGCCAAAAGTTGTGTCACACATGGAAGGATGTTATACAACTATTGTATGAACCCTATCAGACACATATAGAATATAGAAGACATTATTGCAAAGGATAGGGCTACTCTGAACAACATGATGGACAATTGTGAGACCTCCTCACAATTTGTAATGGAGATGGACAGAGAGGTAACAAGGATTTTGGATAAGTTGAATATCTTGGATATAGAGAAAGGGTGATTAATGACAATATTTGGTTTGCTGAAGAGTCTAATCACTCCTAAGCTATCAGTTCTTGAATTTCATCTATCTGATATGCAGAAGACTGTAGATTCATTGACAAAATCTATGCCCACAGAGTTAAAGGTAGCAGAGACTTCATCCTATGCATTGAATGGACTAATACATGTTAGTCAATTATTGGTAGAGTCATGGAATGCAGAAGTGAATGTCTTGGAATATTCCTTTCAATATATTCTAAAACTGGTGAGCAAGCACTAATTTCTACATTTTTGCAAATTTTGGAGGCACCTTTTCCATTGTTGTCAAAGGGGGAGAAATGGAGAGAAAAATGAGAAAAGAAGAAGAGAAGAGAAGAAAAGAACAGTTTGTGTTGGGACACTTAGTCATTTTTTAATAAGTGTTTCCATCAATGCCAAAGGGATAGATTGTTGGCAAGTGATATTTTTGGTGTGATATGAGACACTTAATGGTTTTCATTTATGGAAACACATCTAATAGTATGATTGAGTTAAGTACGGTTTTGGAGATATAGTTATGAAATTGACAAAGTATAGAAACAGAAGTACAGAGTATAACAACATTGTTTTGGACAGTGAAGATAGTGTATGATGTTTGATGACTAGTGAGCTTGGAAGAAGATACTATGGGGTATGTATGACCTACAGTTAAGATCAATTTTGTTTTGGTGAAGATTATAGAAAGTTAGATTGATTTGAAGACATGCGAAGACAACATAAAAGTGTAACAGGGAAGTTGAACAGTTGCGACGATTAAGGAGGCATGAGATGGAATCCAAACATGATAAGTTGGATTGGTATTGTGAATAACCTATACTTTGGTAATACAAGAGTGTCAACATTATATTTACTTTTTATAATTATTTATTGTATTTTGTATTGTAATTGAGAGCCAACCAAAATAATGTAGGAAATATATATGAAGAACATTTTGTAAAATGAAGATGTAATGTAATGAAGAGAGATGATTAATGACAAATGCAAGATCATAGATTGGCAGATTTTGTTGAGAGCTAAAACTGGAACTATCTAAACATTGGAGATATTTTTTTTTGTTCATTACTAAGAACACTTTGTAATACAAGTATTGGTTGTAAGAGTTGTAAGCTCAGTGTACCCCTAACAGGGTGTTGTATACATTTAAGGGGTTGATATTCCTTTAACAAGGAAATGTACTATGTAATATTTAGATCCTAACAGGGCTAGGTCTCTCAACAGGGACATTACACTTTAGTGCATGCTTGTGGGTACCATCCCCACCAGGGTTTTCCCTTGGCCAGGGTTTCCTTGACAAAAAATAATGGTGTAATGAGTTGTGTGTTTTTTTCTTATGTTCTTTTCATTTCATAAATCATATGGTTTATTTACAATTGGTTTAAGTTTAATTTAAAGTGCTATAATACTGAATCACCACCCCCTCTCAGTATTACTTAATCCTAACAATAAATTGGCAACAAACGCTGAGGAGAAGATAAAGAGAAGGCAAGAAAGACAAAGAAGTGCAAGAGGAGGATCTTCTATGAGGAGAAGTGTGAGCCTATCATGGCATTTCCAGAAGATGGAGAATGTTTGTTGGTGGGAAGAGGACAACAATGGCATCCACAAGTGAGTATCTTCATATCAAGTTATTTGGTAAAGGGTAAGGTATGCAATCTCATCATTGATTTAGGAGCAAATAGTAATCTATTTTCTTATGAAGTTCATAGATTTCACTTAAAGACATTTCAACATCCTAGACCATACTATGACACATGGGTGAGTAAAGATCAGAATATTTTGGTGAGAGAGAAAGTATGGATTGAATTTTCAGTAGGAGGATATAAGGATAATGGTTTATGTGATGTGATAGACATGTCATGTGGGCATCTGATTCTAGGTAGACCATGAAAATATCTAAGAAGAACAATACATAATGGGTATACTAATTCATATTTAGTTCACAAGAACGGTGTCACATACAAAATGAAACACTTCAGAACTCATGAAAGGGAAGATATATTGATGTGTTTTGGACAGAGGATTGATATGGAAAAGCAGGGTCAAGATCAGTATGATACTGGTTGGAATGGGATGGATAAGTTGCAGATTAGGGAATTACATGACAGTCCAAAGAATACAAGTCTAATTGAACACAATTTTGTTTTGATTTAGGTAGTGAAGTGTCCCATTAGTAAACCAAGGAATGGTGATGAGATTGGTAGCAAGCAGGGTCAATATGAGGAGTCACAAGTGCATGAATTTCCAAAACAACATTGTCATCCATGAGGACAGTCATCTTCAAACAAGTTTTTATCTAATAATTTGTGTATGAGTGTAGGGAATCTTATGAAGAGGCAGGTCACTTTGGGAGATTACTTCACCCTTGCATATTAGAGGTCAACAAAGACAAGTACTTGGTCCAAGAAGATCAGCTCTTGGGACAAGATTTTGATTCGAGGAGGGGAGTATGGTGGAGGAGCACCAAGGACATCCAATCAGGGTATGAAGACCTTGAAAAAATTTAATGAGGATCAGAGGGAAAAGGAGATGGATAAAGAGTCCAAAGGTGGAAGACATATAAATTACAAGATCCTAAAACCTATAATGGCTTTCAATATCATATGATTGTAATTATGTCAATATAGTCCTAAGAGGATTAATTGTGCATTGTAAGTGGACCACTAGTGTCCAAGAACAAAATTTTGTTCCAAGAGTCTAGAATAGGCAATTGAATAACTTTAAGGAATTAGAGATCATTAGGTTGGATTTTGGCATTCAAGAAAGTCATTTTCATAGTTTAAAAATTCAAATATTTGAAAAGCAATGGCTAATAGGAGTTTTAGAGGGAAAGTAGTTATTTTTATGTTTTAGGCCTTAAACAATAAACCCAATGACCAAATTTGGTTGATATGGTTATAGGAAGCTTATATATTATATGACAAAGCCATTGTACAAGCAGAGAAGCCTGGGTGTATGGATTGATAACAGAGAAGCAATAAAAATTTAGTTTTCTCCTATTTTTGAGTTCCATTGATAGTGTTTATAAATTTTTTTGATTGAAACAAGTTTAAACAAATTAGGAGGGATTTTAATATAGAAATTTGATATTCTTTGAATGCCATAAGGAATATCTTGTATCACTATTTTTTACGCTTCTCTGGTTTTGACAGTCACAGTTGTATTTTTTGTTATAGAAATTCTGATTTCTTTATAACAAATAGTCATCCCATGAATTCCTAAGGCCTTGAATTCATGGGATGATGTTCCTCTAACATGTATTATATGATATGATAATGTGAATTATAGATAATAGAGAGAAAGGGTGATCACCAATGTTTTGGTTGAAGAAAACCATTGAAATAGCTTGGAATGCTATAGTAGCAAGAGATCAGGCTTAATAGTAGGGGTGTTTTTTGATTTGAATTGATTGAGTATGTTGAGGAAAAGGTGAATCCATCACCATTTTTGTTTGGAAGTGCAGGGTAGGTGGACATTGGAGAAGCCCTAGAAACAAGGGTTTGAGGGGGCTAATTTGGGGCTTTTAGTCTTAGAGTTGTCAAAGCATGAAATTGATTTGACATTCCTTGATTTGAAACCATTTTAAAACATTGTCTAGGAATTGGAGTTGTTTGGAGGAGTCTGGATTATACATCCTTTGTTAATTTGGCCATTTTCATGTACTTAAATAGAGCACCAGTGGTGGATAGGGATATGGCTCGAAAATAATAGTATGAAAGGTTGGGGTATGTTTTAGTAGTTGGAAAAGGGTGTCTAAAAATGCAATTACCTTGTTAAGTATTTTGGGAAAAGTTGAAGCTAGGAATTTAAGAAGCTTGTTGCAGGGCTACAAGACTGGCTATTAGGCCTAGGGGGCAGTTTGGAGAAGTTTGAAAATTTGGAGTATTGGGGATGGTATGAAACCAAAAAATCACTTGAATCCAATTTAAAGTAACTCAAACACATCACAAAATCCATCTTGAGTCATTGGTAGGAGTCTTGTGTAGTTTTAAGACATTTGAAGCAATTAGGGATTAGTAGAAATATTCACAACCTTGTAAAATTGTGGCAGGGATATCCATCCACCACCCTTACCTCTGCACCATCACCGACACATCATGATATTGACTAAGCAAGGAAAATAAACTAGAGGCTGAATAAAATGATGAGCTAGCAAATTGATAAATCTGAGGTAAATGATAAGATATTTTATGATGATCAAATGGCTATGAAATTTCAAGGAAGATCAGATGAAGACAATTGAAACATGTTTTTGACACAACTGTCGAGGAAGGTTTAAGTGGAAAAACCAACAATAGAGATTAAGCGGAAAAATCTAAAGGATGAAAATTAAATGAGTTATGATGTCTATATAAGAGACAAGAGATTCATTATGAATCATGATGCTATGATGTGCACATATGCAAATTTTATGCATGACTAATCAAATTGGTTGAAGACATAAACGAGCCTTTCTACATTTTCTGAGCAAAACAAAGTATGAAGAATCAGATGAACTGAAGAGAACAAATTGATCGGAGGTATTATTGTACTTAGCATACATCTAAAAATTGAAGGCATTATATTTTGCCATTAGTATATACAAGGAAAAACATTATCTACACCGTCAGTTTACACTACACCAATAGATAAGGCACAATACTACCTAGTGCCAAGGTTACCCGATACTGCCAAGTTCAAAGCATCCTGACAAACACTATTCAGTGTTACCCGATGACAAAAAGGATAAAGGAACCCGACGAGTAACAACAGTCCAACCTGACAAAATAGAAAAGAGAGGAACCCAACAGATGAAGGTAACTCGATGATTAGTTCAACAAAGGAACACCAACAGACTTTCAGTTTAACCCTACGACCAAGAACCAACAATCAGTTATATCCCGCAAAAAGTGGATCTGACTTTCCACGTCAGATAAAACACTGAATTTGTATATTTAGCTTCTTGATTTGTTTTAAATCCATTATGTGTGGAGGAAGCAATGTAATTATTATTGTTTTAATTAGTTTAACTGATTTAAAACATGCAAACTAAGGATCAAGGTCAGGTTGTAAACCTTGGATCAAGAGTTAACATTGTAATGCACAATTATAGAATAGGTCAAATACTTGTATAAATAGATGCTCAATCTATTGTGAACATGTTGTTCGATGATGATTGTAGCCACTAAGAGAATATAAGGATCATAAAAGTGAATTCATGTAGAAGGACAGAAAATGATCAAATTAGTTTTAAGAACAAGAACAAAGGCTACCGACGAGAAGAGAAAAGGTATTCATCAATTACTATAGGTGATATTCATATTATGAGAGCTTTAATGGATCTATGATCAGCAATTATAGATTTCATACAGTCAAGTCAAACATATTTTACTCATTCTAAAAAGTGTAGTACACTTAAGAAATCCTTTCAAGAAAGATGGACCCAACAATCCTATTGTAAATCTCTTAAGCGAGTGCACACTTCATTAGTGTTGCTAAAAGCTCTTAACATAGTAGATCTTAACCGGTCTCCACTTTAATACTCCTAATAGGGTAGATCATCAGAAGTGATGAATTGTAAGCCTTTACCAGCTCCCTTCCATTCTGCAGATATTGAAGTTTTGTGGGTGTCATCCCCACCACAGTTTTTACTTCCTAATAGGAGTTTTCTACGATATCAAATCTTGTGTTATGTGTTTATTATTTTCTATGAATGTTGCAAACAATTAAAGATTATGAATTAATATTACTTGCATAAGAAGAACATCAGAAATGGTCGGTAATACATTAAAGAATAATTACTAATGATCAAAGGTGAAAAGTGTTAAAAAATTTAGAGGTACTGATTCACCCCTCCCCTCTCACAACTACTTCCCATTAATCCCAACAATTGGTATCAAAGCTAAGTCTCTTCTTGGAAAGCTTAAAGGCTTAAGAGAAAAGATCATACGATGGAGAAGTAAAAACTTGATAACAATAATGAAAATAAAAATCTTGAGATACAGATGTTCTATGAATAGTATAAAGAAGCAAGAGTCAAGATGAGAGAGTTGTTGGATGAGAGAAAAAGTATGGCAACTCAGAGCAATGAAAAAGATTATCAAGAAGAAGAGATTCTAGATTTCTTTGAATCTTCAGGATCAAATACAAGTAATGCATCAGATACATTAGAAGAGAACATCACAAGTCTAAAGGAGATCAATCAACATCTGACAGAGAAAATAAAGATGCTGCAAATTGGTCAAGAGACCCAGATGGTAAGAATGATTGATGTGATGAGTTCTGCTAGACAAGCTGAAACAAAAAGAACACTAGCTATTAATGACAGAAGGAAGATTATAGAGAAGCTACAAGAAAAGGAGTTAGAAATTCAAAGACATGTTGAGCATCACCATGAAATTACAAATCAGATTATTCTTATGAGTCGAGAAGCAAATAGAATGAATACAAAAATCATTGAAAGAGTATAGACTATCAGTGAACTAAGAGAAGAAAATGAAAAATTAAAGCATGAGGTTAAAATTCAACAACAACATTATGAAATTATCAGAAAGGCTAAAGAAAGCAATAAAAGAATGGAGGATTTTCTTGAAGTAAAATGAAGAGTCAATAACAACAACGGTCTAGGATTTACCGAAAATGGAGTATCATCAAATCAAGCCAATCCAAAGAATGTCTATGAAAATCCAAGACCAAGAAAGCTAACATGCAAACACTGTGGAAAGCAAGGCCACACATCAAATGTATGCCAAGGAAAAATGAAAGGTATTCTTAAATCTACATCTTCATTCATAGGATTCTGTTATAAATGTAACAAGAAAGGACATAAAGCATATGAATGTAAGTATAAGATGGAACAACCAAACAAGGAAACCTAGATGGAAAAATATTTTCCTACATGCAAGATGAATAGGCACACAACTAATGAATGCTGGAAAAAGAAAAGGCAAGCATGGAAGCCTAAAGGTCAAGAAACTCCCTATCAACCAAAGAGAATCGGCAATCAATATGTATGGGACTACAATACTTGAAAAAACTGTGCAACATGTGGTAGATATGGTCACATTGCTACAAACTACATGAGGGCATGGACCAAAAGGTCTAGAGGTTGGTCAAACCCCAGAATGGCATGCTTATAGTGTCACAAAGTTGGTCATCTCAAGAAATATTGCAAAGACTGAATGACAGAGAAAAGCACATATCCCAATGGAAACACCATTGAAGATATCCGAAGGGCTAGAGACAAAATGTGGAGAAAAGCTTCAAGAAATGATAAAGCTGGACCAAGCAATGCAAATGGTGACACCCCATCCAATGGATCCAGTGACATCACCACCCCCACTTAAGCTAAAAAAGTAAGTTTGGAACTGTAATACACAAAGTCATATTTTGCATTAGTTCCATTATACAAATTGATACATAGTCAAAATATACATAAATAAAGATGCATATTATGTTACTTGTTACAATTTTGAGAAAGCAACCCTGTTGGTATACACATACTGAAAATCATCGGTGAACATAATGGATGAGCTGTCTACACTTACCGAGAATTGTCAGTCAACACATAAAATGGCTAAGTTGCTAATATAACCCGACACTCATCGGTAAGGAAGCAAAGTTATAAATTTTTCATGACAGAACACCGATATCTGTCAGTAAAAGAAAAAATCTTAACAACCATCCCAAGCATCTTGACAACCCCAATGATGATTTTGAAAGTCTTCCCGATGAACTATGTCTTCATGACCTAACGAGTCATTGAGCATTTATGACATACTTAGGGAAAAATTCTATAAATACTCGACGAGAGAACTTCATTTTTCACCCGTGATTTGAAGAGAAAAAGTAGAGAAAAAATAGATTGATTGAAGAGAATTCAGCAGAGTGACCTCAACTTGATCCATCACATAGAAAATGTTGAAATTGCTGATACGCAATGCAACCAAGATCACCTGCATGCAAAGCTGTTACACAGAAGAAGAAGACAAAAAGAGGATAGAAGTAATCAGACAGCTATGGCGGCCAGAAAGAAAGAGACTGAAAATCCATTGAAACAGAAATGATTTCTATTAACTAAAAGATTTACAAAGTAATCTCCTTTTGAAATACAAAGATGACAATCCTTATAAAGGATGTTGAAACCCTAAAAGGGCAACTGCTAGGAAATAGAAACTTTCCTAAAACTAAAGAACCTGCCTAAGTGAAACTTAAGCACTAAAGAGAAATTGCTAAATTACTCTAACACCCCCCCTTAAGTGTAACTTAGGGAGAAGCAAAACTGCTAAACTACTGCAGAAAGCAGGAAAGAAGGGTCCCGGCAACTAGGCCTGATCAGGTACCCAAAACATAAAGCAAAAGAATAGAGCAAGA
>MU223225.1:9383811-9395591 GCA_018584345.1 Thuja plicata
ATAAAGGTGAACAAACCCTAAAACCTAAAAGCTAGGAAGCGCAATATAATTAATATAAAGTATTAATTATATGCACCTAAGTGAAAGCATAAGCCGAAAAAGAGTAAACTGGTTACTCTAACAGAAAATAGATCACTCACTAGTATCACGGACTGAAGTAAGTACCGAGGGCAACAAAAGAAATCTGTCATTATTTTTAAAGAAAGCTCTAAATTTTCAAGAAAGCCCTAAGATTTGAAAAATGATGGCAACCACTTCAAGAACCGCAAAGATCAAGAATGATAAGAATAATGTGGTTAATTTAATTAAGAACAACACCTGTGTGGAGCCCAAGTATAAGATATGCCCAAAAATCACACCGTAACCCGATGAAACCGACGCATTTTCTAAGATTCCCACTAGGGTTTTACTGATAGAGGATGTAAGGTCCTATATTCACTGTAAGATTGCTGAAATAGGTGATCTAGAGATGGATGAAGCTTACAAGAAGCTTTGTGATGCAGAAGGAAACCTAAAAGATGAATATAAGCATCTACAAGTAAAGGGAATAAGAAATGCCCTACATTTCCCGAGGGACTTCAAAACTAACTGGATTAGGTTGGTACATAGCAGAATGCATGATCAAAAGCTATGGTTGGATCAACCCAAAAAAATCACTAAGGATTTCCTTCATGATGTCACTGGTTATCCAATAACTGACAAGCCTAAGGCTCACAAGCATCCTTCCAGGACAGAAGTTGAAAATCTCACAAAAGCTGAATGGGATAACAAAGGTCTAAAAGTGAACACCATCACCGACGAGGAACTAAGGTTTAGTGCATGTGTGATTGGTTACAAGATCTTTCAGGCAAGTAGGCTGAACAACATATCATCAACATCAGTAAGAATAGCTAACAAAATATTGACAAAGAGAATCCCGATGGATCTATGTGAGATCCTGCTAAAGAAACTTGATGAGAACATGAACACAATAAGGTCTACAAAGACTAACACATGTAAGTTCAACTCACTTATCATGTGTATATTTTTCTACTTTCAAGAATACTTTCCTTCAATAGGAAAAGTGAAATGGGACACCACAAAGCCGGTGACACTACAAATTAGTGAACTAATTAAGTCACTAGGAGATAACTTTGACTCGGTTATGATTGCATACTTCCTTGAATTCAAGGAAAAGATGATGGAAAGAACAAGGATCCCTAAGCAACTGATTGAAAAACATAGGGATGAGATATGTTTTATGGTGGATACAAACTTTACCCACATAAAATTGGTTGTACCAAGGACAGCTTGGTTAGCCACTCTTGATTATGAAATCAACATAGATCAAGCAACCAATGCTATTGATGCATTGATCAATGAGCCAATTGACAGCAAACAACCAAGGTTTGGAACTTATGAAGAGGCCAAGTCAAAGATAAAAAGAGGTCTAGAAATCAAAAAGACTGTCAATAAGAAAAATAAGATGTTTAAGAATCTTAAAAAGATTCCATCAGTCAATGAGGATGAACAAGAACAACCAGAGGAAACCGATGAATAGGGTACCATTGGTGAAGGGAAAGATGAGCAAAAATTAGATTTGAAGGCAACTAAATCTGATACACCTCCACCTCCTACAAAGAAATAGAGGACAAGGAGTCAAATGGATAAGATTGATACCACACCTCTTAAGAAAGGTCAAGTAAGGACCTGTAAGAGGAAGCAGCCAACTAAGCAAACAAAACAACAAACAGAGAAACAAACACCTACAAAGAGGACAAAAAGAATGGTCAGGAAAAAAGCTGACATAGAGGATTCTAAAGAGGATGAGCCTGATGTAGTGAAGAAAAACTTCAGAAATCAAAAAATTGATGAGGTTGTTGAATCCATTGTTGCATATGGCACCATGCATGATAAGAAAATCATACAATGGGATACACTTAAACCAGAGGACCAAAATAAAATACAAGAGGCAATCATTAGGTCAATGGTGAAATTCAAATATGTACCAGCTGAATTTATCAACCAAATACCTAAAGAGCTGGGTAACATAATATCTCAACAATATTCATATGCTCTAGAAACTTAAAGAGAAGCAAGGGAGAGGGTACTTGTCACACTTATGCCTCCTGAATCTAAAAAAAAGAAGAAATCAAAGAGATAATGAAGAAGCACTCAAGCAAATTTGTAGCCAAAATAAGAGCTTACAAAGTGTTAGAGGATAAGTTCATAGAGCTGGACACAATGACCGAGACTAAATGGAGACAACTCCTAGATCTGCCAGTAGAGTCAACAAGTCATGAGGAACAGTTACTTCTCACCGACACACCTAATAGAGAAGAGGAGAAAGATAAGGCAAGTCCTAAGCACATTTCTTTGGATAATGTTGAAGATATGGAGCTAATAGATTTGGACAAATTCATGTATGATCTTGACATTCAAGACATCACACATTATGAATCTGATAAAGATCCTCATAAAGAAGATGATGTTATATTCATATCACTTAAGGATTAGATCAAGAAACAACAAATGGAGACCCAAGCCAATAAGGACATGGATTTTGTTGATGATACATGGTAGGACACTTCAGTCATGGACATAACAGAACCAGACCCTATAGAGAAAATACAAAAAGATGAGGATGTCACTACTCAGAAATATCAAACCGATGAGCAGGACACCACTCTAGATACAGCACAAGCTAGTACACAAAGCAATATGCCAGTATTGATGAAGGCCATCAATATACTATAAGGCAATGAAGGATATACTGCAAAAGATATGAGCACACCTGAGGACAAGGGTGATGTAGAAGCAAAAGAAACCACAGATAATACAAAGGACACAAATGTAGACCAAGCTACAACTGATTATCAGAAAGATAATTCTACTGATCAAACTAAAGAGGAAGCACAAAAGGTAGAAGAGGACACATAGAAAGAAAAGAGTGAAGAAGCAAAGAAAGATGAGATGGAGAAGAAAATTGAAGAAAAATCTACAGAGACACCAAAGGTTGATGGAGAGACATCTTCACAAAACTGACAGGTGCACCCCGAGTAGAAAACACTAGAAGCATCTTCAACAAAGCCTTCACCAAGCACTTTAGAGAGGACAGATGAACTAGAAATGGTAGTTCATAAATCTGCATCCACACAAGTCTCAAAGAAGAAGAAGAGAAAGCATAAGAATCCAGTCACTCTGGATGAAATCATTGACATTCCAATTTGTGATCCTAGTACATTGGATCCAACTGAATTGACCAAGTGTGCAAGACTCTATGAGAGGAAGGAAATGCAACACAAAATGAGAAAAGCCACAAAGGAGGCAAAGGTACTTGAAGTAGCAAGAGGAATACTTCAAAAAATTGTACCAGATGTAGATGTTGATCAAACAGCCCCAATGCTTGATCAATTAGTGGTTCTCACAAACACAATCACATCTCATAGAATAGATGCTGAGAAGGTCATGGAAGAAAGACTTGAACAAAAATATGAGTTCAAGCTAGCAGAGAAGATAAGCCAAGAAGTGGCATTGCAAAAGGTAAACTTTCTGAATTGGTTAGCAAAATAGATCTAATAATCACATAAGCTATAACCTTGATACAAAAGTTATGCACGCTTGATCAAATCACCCAGGAGTATACCGACAAGATAGTACAAATAGATGTTGATCTTAAAACAAGTGCACAAAGTCTCATGAATAGTGAAGAGGCGATAAAATTGCACAATGAGAAACTCAAGCAAGCTCAAAAATTGAGACAGGACATACATATTGTAGAGACCAAGTTTAGAGTTGAGGTAAATGAGCTTCAAGCACAACTCTTACCGACACTCTCACTACTACAGAAACATATGACAGAGGAAAGAGCACTAAGTGCCACCCCATAAATGTTTTTCCTAGATAGCATTTATGATATGCATGCATGGCTAGAGATAGAGTACATGGCACTAGAACTACTAAAATAAAAATGAGAGAAATTGCTTGAAGACATCAAGAACACCCACTCACATATTCTTGACATATTGTAAGTTACACATTTTTGTCACATTTTTGGCATCTTATAAGTTGTACATTTTTGTCATGAGTATCAAATAAAGGGGGAAGTGATATGTACAGTCACAGTAAAAGAAGGGGAAATGAAAGGAGGAAATGATGTGTACAGTCAAACATTTGAAAGAGCAAAGAACATGGAATGTATAGTACAGAGGAAAGTATACATGTACATATATACTTATACTATACTAATGCATACGATTAGGGGGATTCATATAATGACAAGGATATAGACATGGTGTATATACTAAACACTTTAGTATTATGCACATACCAGTTTTTGATACTAATGTCAAAGGGGGAGATTGAAGGCATTATATTTTTCCATTAGTATATACAAGGAAAAACATGATCTACACTATCAGTTTACACTACACTGACAGATAGGGCATAGCACTACCCAACGCCAAGGTTACCCGATACTGCCAAGTTCAAAGCATCCTGACAAACACTATTCAGTGTTACCCGAAGACAAAAAGGATAAAGGAACCCGACGAGTAACAATAGTGCAACCTGATGAAACAACAAAGAGAGGAACCCGACAGATGAAGGGAACCCAATGATCAGTTCAACAAAGGAACGCTGACAGAATTTCAGTTCAACCCGACGACCAAGAACCGACTGTCAGTTACATCCCACAAAAAGTGGATCTGACTTTCCACGTAAGATAAAACACTGAAGTTGTATATTTAGCTTCTTCATTTGTTTTAAATCCATTATGTGCAGAGGAAGCAATGTAATTATTATTGTTTTAATTAGTTTAACTGATTTAAAACATGCAAACTAAGGATCAAGGTCAATTTTTAAACCTTGGATCAAGAGTTAACATTGTAATATGTGATTCTAGAATAGGTCAAATACTTGTATAAATAGATTCTCAATCTATTGTGAACATGTTGTTTGATGATGATTGTTGCCACTGAGAGCATCTAAGGATCAGAAAATAGAATTCATGCAGAAGGAGAGAAAAGGATCAAATCAATTTCAAGAACAAGAACATAGGCTACCGACGAGCAAAGAAAAGGTATTCATCAATCACTATAGGTGATAGTCATATTATGAGAGCTTTAATGGATCTGTGATCAACAATTATAGATTGCATACAGTTAGTTCAAACATATTGTACTCATTCTAAAAAGTGTAGTACACTTAAGAAATCCTTTCAAGAAAGGTGGACCTAACATTCCTATTGTAAATCTCTTAACTGAGTGCACACTTCATTAGTGTTGCTAAAACCTCATAACATAGTAGATCTTAACCGGTCTCCACTTTAATACTCCTAACAGGGTAGATCATCAGAAGTGATCAATTGTAAGCCTTTACCGGCTCCCTTTCATTTTGCAGATAGTGAAGTTTTGTGGGTGTCATCCCCACAGTAGTTTTTACTTCCTAACAGGATTTTTCTTCGATATCATATATTGTGTTATGTGTTTATTATTTTCTATGAATGTTGCAAACAATTAAAGATTATGAATTAATACTACTTGCATAACAAGAACATTAGAAATGGTCAGTAATATATTAAAGAATGATTACTAATGATCAAAGGTGAAAAGTGTTAAAAAATTTAGAGGTACTGATTCACCCCTACCCTCTCAGTACTACTTCCCATTAATCCCAACAAAAATATGCAAATAGAGATGTATTTGAATCAGATCATTATTGTATCAATTTATCCATTGTTACAGATAAATGTCTTAATCAAGTAGGATGTTAAAGCCTTTATTATGACATTGTAATGAATTTTTATTGTTTTCTTGTTGACCCCATAGTAAATGACTGATCAAGGGAGAAATGTTAGTTTTAAATCCTCTAACCAGGTCACATTTAACAATGTGCATTGTAACCTTTAACAGGGTTGGCTCTTAACTAAGCTCACTTCAGAAGAGTGAAATATTTTGGGTTACCGGTCCCAAGTGGTTTTTCCCTTAACAGGGTTTCCATGTTAAAAATATTTTTGTTAATGTATATGATTGTTGTGGATTATTATTTTTCTTTACACATTACTTTATTTACATTGATCGGTATCGCAGTAATTGTTTACTGCTACTCGATAGACATGATTTGAAGATAAGTTTCACATAGTTTATATTTCACCGAGTTGAGTTATATATTTAAAACTATTTTTATATACATCTAGGAGAATCTAGGACTATAGGATAATTGGGAGCCAACTGATTCACCCCCCCCCCCCCCCGTCTCATTTATCTAACATATTTCATGGTCTGGCTAGTTTCTATAGAAAGTTCTTTGAGAATTTTAGATCTATTTGTAATGTTATAACTGAGACTATGAGAGGAGATAATAAGGATTTTAAGTGGACACATGGATCAAACAAGAGTTTTGAGACTTTAAAACAAAAGTTTTTCAAATTACCTATGTTAGCTTTACCTAATTTCAATGAGGTATTTCAAATCGAGTGTGATGCAAGTGGTAGTGTAATAGGAGCTGTGTTGATTCAAGAAGGTAAACCTATTGCTTTCTTTAGTGAGAATTTGAATGATGTTAAAAGGAATTATTCTATGTATGATCAAGAGTTTTATGCTATTGTTCAAGCTTTAAATAACTGGAGACTTTATTTGATTCCTAAGGAGTTTGTATTGTATACTGATCAAAAAGCTTTACAGTATTTGGGAAGTCAAGAAAAGTTGAATCAGAGACATATGAAGTGGGTTAAATATTTACAAAGTTTCACATTTGTGATCAATAATAAGAGTAGAGTTACTAACCGAGTTACAGATGCACTGAGCAGAAGATGTTCTTTGTTGACTGAGATGAAGGTTATTGTTCTTGGTTTTGATGAGATGAAGGAGATGTATGATACTGACCCTAATTTTTCTAAGGCGTGCAGAGAGTGCAGAGCACCAAATCTGTCAGAACAACCGAGTAAGTTTGAGGAGTATTTCATTCAAGAAGGTATGTTGTTCAAAGGAATTTAGTTGTGTATACCAAGAAGTTCCATGAGAATTAATTTGATTAAGGAAAAGCATTGTGGTGGATTGGCTAGACATTTTGAAATTGATAAGACATTGAATTTACTTAAGGAAAAGTATTATTGGCCTCATATGTATAAGGATGTTTAGAATATTGTAAGGAGTTGTGGAATTTGTCAAGTTGCAAAAGGAGTAAGTTAGAATATTGGATTGTATACACCTATTTCTGTTCCTGAGAAACCTTGGAGTGACATCAGTATGGATTTTGTTCTTGGATTACCTAAGATAGTAAAAGGGTACGATTGTATATTTTTTGTTGTGTATATATTTTCTAAGATGACACATTTCATACCATGTAAGAATACATCAGATGTTGTGAATGTTGTTGATATTTTCTTAAAATAGGTTTTTAGATTGCATGGATTACCGAGAAGTATTATCTATGACCGAGATAGCAAGTTTGTTGGTTACTTTTGGAGGAATTTTTGGAAGAAGATGGATATTGAGTTGAGGTTTAGTCCTACATTTCATCCACAGAAAGATGGACAGACAGAGGTTGTGAATAGAATCTTGGGTAATTTTTTGAGATGTTTAGTAGGAGATAAGACGAGTAATTGGGAGATGATATTAGCACAAGTTGAGTTTATATATAAAAATTCTGTGAATAGGAGTACAGGAAAAATACCTTTTGAGATTTTTACTGGAATGCAATCTAGAGGAGTATCAGATTTGAGGGACATTATTGGTGAAGAAAAGAAAAGCAATGAAGGGGAAATATTTTCTGATTTTATGAAGTCTTTACATGAGGAAGTGAAGTTGAAGTTGGAACAAAAAAATCAGAAATATAAGGAAAATACTGACAAGTCTAGGAGACATCATGTTTTTGAAGTTGGTGATGAGGTGATGGTACATTTGAAGAAGGGCATATTTCCTATTGGAACATACAGTAAGATGAAAATGAAGAAGTTTGGTCCTTGTAGATTTTTGAGGAAGTTTGGCAGTGGTAATTCTTATGAAGTTGAGTTACATGATGACATGGATATATCTCCTATATTCAATATTTATAATTTGCATAAGTATCATGAGGTAGATGATGAATTTGTTATACCAGCTAAGTATCCTAAAAAGCAGATTGAAGAGGTTGAAAAGATATTGGATAAGAGGATTGGTAAAAGTACAAGAGGAAAGGATTACTATGAATATTCGAAGTGGTTTAATAGACCAGTTGAAGATGCTACATGGATTTCTCAATCAAAGTTGGATTTATCTCTGGTTGTGACACCTCAATGATTCAGGGGAATCATTTCTTTCAACCCTGGTTGTTTGATGCAAGAGCATCCTGGGTTGCCTTTCTATCTTGTTCATCTTTGTTAATTTTTCTAGTTAGTGTTGAGTTGCAGTGTGTGCTAAGTTGTTCAATGTTGGCCGAGTTCCTAGTTGTGCCGAGATGCCCAGTGTTGGTCGAGCATTCCTTCCTATGCCGAGTGAACTTGATACTCGATTCTTCTTGACCGATCTTGTCTGTGTTTGGCTTCTGTTGAAGCTAACTTTTGTATTTAATTTTTTTTTGTGCATTTAATATTTTGATCTTGTCTTGGAATGTGTGCAGACTATTGGTAGTCGGCCTTCCATATTTGTAAGTCACTTTTGATGATATGTAACTGATTGAATGTTTGAAGATGTTAAGTTGATCATCGAAATGAAAAAATATAATGCAAGACATTAAATTAGTTAATGGATTGTATTGTCATTGATGTCAACTTGATATAATCTAAACGGTTATAATTAAAGTGTCAAAGAATTCAAAGAATCAATGAGAAAAATAGTATGCTTTCAGTAATGCATAAAAGACAATCATTCACTAAGTGACTACAAACACTGATGGTTAGTGGAACCCATGGACAAAGATCACCAAAAGTTAAGTCACAATGATGCCTGAGAAAAGAAACTAACGAGAATTATCGAAGAGAAGAATCACAAGCGTCACCCACAGCTAGAATTACAGTGTTAACCAATGAGCAAACCTTTGCAGTAAATCCTGAAGGATAGACAAACCCGACAGAGAAGCTCGAGGAGAACTGAAGTGTTGACCGAAGCTATTAAAGAGTTAAAACACCAAAGTTAATTGAAGTTTAGAAATGACAAAATATCTAGCTGGTAGAGCTAAATATAGACGTAAATAGTAGTTATCATTGTTTTCATCGACAAGATAAAGCCAAAGATAAGAAAATGATTTAAAACTATTTTTTCCAGTTGGAAAGAAGATTTCTATGAGATAAAACATGAATTATGCTTTAAATCAGGATTGGCTAAGATTGTGGATCACGCCAAGATCAAGAAAATCAAGAACCTAGAAACGGTGATGTCATGTCTATAAAGAGACAACTTAATTCATTATAAATTAAGGGGAGTGAATGAAAAAGAGGATGTTGAAGCAAAACTAATGAAGAACAACTTCATACAGTCCTGATCAATCAAGCTAAGGAAAGAGCTAAATATTTTTGCAGACATTGAAGAAGAACAAAAGTGGAGCAAAGGTATTAAAATGATATATTGATAAGAATGATTTAATAAGCTTACAATAGATCTCAAAATCTACAAGTATAAGTTGTATATGTGAACATCTCATATTGTTTTAGTTTAAGCATTGATTCAGTAAGTCTCTTAACCGAGCAAAATTTTAAGATCCTTTCTATATTGAGATACATCCCAAGGAGTATCAAAAAGTTTGATCATGAAGATAGCATGAGATGTTAGATACCATTTGACAAACCAGGGTTTGTTCATATAAGGTAGCATAGAGATGCCCGATATCAAGTGAAAAACTAATCTTTTAAATCCTCTAACAAGGTCACACCTAGTAGTGTGTTTGTAACCTTTAACAGGGTTGGCTCTTCACCAAGCTCACTTCAGAAGAGTAAAAATTTTGTGTTACCGATCCCAAGTGGTTTTTCCCTTAATAGGGTTTCCACATTAAAAATCCATGTGTCAATGTGTTTATGAGTCATTACTCTCATGTTTTGCATTTTACATAACTAATATGGATTGATCGGTATACTCTAAGCTATTTAGTGTCATTTGGTAAATTGAAAGACTACTATTTGGTAAACATAAAGAATAAGGTTTAACAAAGCACTCCAAGAAGTAGTTATTTGATAAGTATATTTGAAGGCATTCATCTTATAGGACTAAAGATAACTAAAGGCTTAATATTGTGGTACTAAGTTTTTGGTTTATTAATTGGAATATTTTTGAGGCCACTGATTCAACCCCCCCCCCCCCCCCCTCTCAGTTATTACAAATAATTGGTATCAGAGATTGTGTGCTTAGAAAGGGAGTTTAACATCTCAAGAAAAAGATCACAAGATGAACAAACGAGATGTGCCCAAGTTGAATAAAGACAACTTTGAATCATAGCAAAGTAGAATAAGACTCCACCTATCAGGTATTGGTAATGATGTTACTCAACACCTTGATACTAAATATGTGTTGCCTACAGGACCTCATACTCTTGAGCAATTAAGAGAAAAGCATGAGCATAATTTCATGATGATAGAACATACCTCATCACTCTCTAATGTTGAGCTTGAATATTTCAAAACCTGCACCTCTGCAAAGAAAATGTGGGATAAGTTGAAACTGGTACATGGAGGACATGCTAATGTACTAAGAGCCTAGGTAGAAAGCCTAAGAGGGAGGTTTGATGACCTAAGGATGAAAGAAGGAGAAAATATCACTTAGTATAGCTGTAGAATCAAAGAGGTAGTCAATTCTATCTGAGGAGTTGGAGATGTAATTGAAGAGGAGACAACAGTAAGTAAAATCTTAAGAACCTTATTGCCTATATATGCTATTAGAGTTTCTTCTATTCAACAAATGAGAGTAGTTGCAAACAATACAGTTACTCTAGATAGTCTAATTGGTAGAATGATTTCATTTGAGATGAATAACTTTGATAATAGTGTCTTAGCATCTATAGAATCTACATTTAAATCTTCTTTGAAAATAAGTAAGTCAAGTCATAGACATGCTATTAGAAATGATAGTGAAATTGAATATGAGGATCAAGACTTGATGAGATTGAAGCACTAATGGAAAGAAGATTGCAGAGAGGCAAAGGTAGATACAAAGTTAAATTGCCACTTGTATGTTTTAATTGTAAAGAGGTTGGACACTTTGCTGTAAGATGTCCAAAATGAAGAAAATATGATAGAAGTAATGACATAACATATGAGAAAAAATTTGATAGAGGTGATAAAAGAGATTACCGAAGCAACTAACGGTCTGAAAGAAGAGATACCTGAGATTACAAGGACAAAGGAAAGAAAGCTTGTTACCTAGCTAAGAACAAAGCTGATGATACTGCACTCATAACTAAAGTTAGTAAGAATGATGTCTGGATCATAGATAGTGGTTGCACTCACCACATGACCGAGTGGCATTTGAAAATAAGAAGGCAAAGATATTCAATAAATCAGGAAGGTTGATCGGAACTGGTGAGTAGACAAAAGGTAACCTTTTCTATCTTGATGACATTAACACTGCTTGTTTAATGGCTAGAAACAAAGACATATGGTTTTGGCACAAAAAATTGTGTCATGTGAATTTTGACAACATGATAAAGATAAGAAATAAAAGGAATGTTAGAGGCTTACCAAGCATGACAAATCCTGAGCATATCATGCGCAAGAACTGTCAAAAATGTAAGATGACAAAGTCTAGTTTCAAGAGTAAAACCCATACATCTAATGCAATTCTAGAATTAGTCCATACTGATCTATGTGGACCCATGAGGACAAAGAGTTACTATGG